>JAUBOD010000633.1:3016454-3030580 GCA_032353885.1 Nothura maculosa | reverse complement strand
GTGACTCATAAAGAGGATATGAAATAGTAAGAGGTGACACGAACTCTCCGCCAGAACAGGCGCTCCACGAGGAGAGCAGTGTTGCTGCTCCTTATCTCCTGCTTCGCATTACGCACCTGTTTGAGGTCTCTTCATTGCCAAGGCAGTTTAACAGTTCTGATGCTTCACATTTTGCAAAGGTTTAATTCCAAGTATCTTTACAGGGCAGGAAGAAAAGGCACCATGGACTAAGGGGCTTTTAGTTAAGCGGCACGTGCTGCTGCTGTGCAGGTGAGAACGGATCGGCTCGGAGGATGGCACCAGCGCTGGGAAGTGAAACCTGCATCTACTCAAGGGCTACGGAAGCCACCCCAGGACCGGGAGCTCAGCTGCAGGACAAGGCGATCGCAGCCGCCCAAGAGGCCTCAGCTTCTTGGACGAGGAGTTTGTTGTTATTTTGGCCTGCTCCAAGGTGGGCTCAGCCTCAAGCATGCCCATTGCGGTACCTCTGCCACACGGGAACACCCTAAGAGCACCATAGCGAAGACCAGGAGCAGAATTGCACACACTTGTGTGCCCTCAGGATTCCTACAACAAGCTTTAATCCATTTCTCACTCTCCCAATCTTCTTGAAAGCACCCAAAACAGCATCTGGCATTGCTGTGTTACGTAAGGCCTCTAAAAATACGCCGCTGTAGGCGGGAGCGCAGCCCTGCCGGGAAGGCACCGGCGCAGCCCCAGCACCGCGGCCCCAGCACCGCGGCCTCCACACAGCCCCGGGCCCAGGCCCCAAGCAGCCCTGGCCCAGACCCACATGCATCCCCAAGCCCAGGCCCTCGAGCAGCCCCAGCCAAGACCCATGTGCAGCCCCAAGCCTAGGCCCAGGGCTGCCACACGCCCCCGTGCCTGCCCTGCCAGGCGGGTCTGTGCCCACTTCACGCACCAGTGCTGACCAACCTTGGCCTGTTTTAACTCATAAGACAGCAGATTCTCTTTTCCACAGAGGTTTCTCCATACGGCAGATAAAACCACTGGGTATCAGCAGGGAGCTCTGCGCGTGGTGCCGGGCCCGGCCGGGCTGCTGCAGAAGCCGGTTGTTTTCACGTGTCCTCACTGTGCGTTTCAGCGGACGGTGCCAACGCTCGTCCCCACATATGCTGTCCCCAAGTGCTGCTTGTTTTGTATAACACGGCCTCAGATGACAGGGACACCATGGCCAAAGGAAAGAGCTTGACGAGCGATGCACACGCAGCCGCAGCACTAGCAGAACGTTACTGCAAACGCTCCTCAACACCCCGGCTACCTCCAAAGCTCCCCCAAACACAACAAACGAACACGAAACCGCCACACCACAACTGCCAGGCAAAGTCCTGTCTTCCCAAGTCTGAAACAACTTTTAAAATGTGATAACTGGCCAAAACCTGACCTTGTATCTTTCATCCGGAGCTAGACAGACAAGGACAATAATTTTCTTAGCCGCATTTCTGCTTACCTTTGATCTACTAAAAACACAGGCAAAACAAGATCAAAGTTACGAAAGCAAAAGAAATACCAAAAGGAGTCTGGCTCGTAAACAAATGACTACAGCTAAGAATATTTAAGGCACACATGTAGAGCTGAATATTTTATTTTCATTTCAGATGCCCATATTCAGCCATCTGCCTTTCCTTGAGGCATCCCCTTTGTTTTTTAACCAGACAATAGCAAGGCATAAATCCCCTCTCAAAAAAAGAGCAGAAAAATAGCCAACCAAGTTTGTTTGCAAGCCACCAACTACAACATCCCTGTTAAAGCTATGTGAAGCATCAGAAAAAAAGTTTCTATTTTCTAAAACAGTTTTGTTATATAAAATCTTCCTTATCCCACTCATTGTTAGTCCTGACAGCCATATGGCTGAACATTTATAATTAAAGGCATTTATCTAAATAAATACAGTGCTTTGAATTTTTAATAGATGCGCCCATTGAAAGTCCCGAAAGGTGAAAAAAGCTCCTTCTAAAATTAAAGCCAGGAGGAATCTGAAGTTCGTGAGATGCCCAGAGGTGGTAACGCTGCCCTGGCCATGAGCAGGGAAACCTCCACCTCGAGCAGCACAAGTGCTGGATGAACAAGGGCACTTCTAGGCAATGGATTAACTAGTTGTCGTGTTCATCTACTAGTTGCACTGACCTGACCTCCAGGCTCTTAACTGCACGTATTGCAGGAGACATCTCCACCCCACGCAGGTCGTCATACAGTACAGCACAAAGAACCTGGTTTTGTGCAACTTCGGTACTAAACACATGGATTAAAGGTGCCTTCTATGTTCGATAGAAGTGTGAAAGCCACAGAAGAGCTGCCAACACTGCCAGGGGCTTCCTGCCATGGTGCAGGGAATGTGTTCCAGCAGCAGCAGCGTCCTGTGTCCTGCTCCCTGCAGCACCCTCGTGCTGCACTAACCACCAACTCGTGCTACGGTTCCACATCCACCCATTACTTCCCTTCCTTGTTTATATAAATTACCATGGCGTGTTATTTGTCAGGATTCATATCTGTGAATTTAATGGAACTGCACTTCTCAAAATCACCCACACTGTCAACAGCTCTAATTTGTTCATGTCAAATCAGACTTTTCCCCCTCCATTTATCCTTCTGTTTCATACCATTTATATTAGCTGTCAGCTGGGATTTTATTTATTTATTTGCTTTGGAAGGTCTGCTTCTGGGCAACTCTGATGGCAGAAGACCTGCCCAGCTCAAAGGACAAGCAATAAGACAGAAATGCTCCCAGCCCCAAGAGGCCAGGCCTGGTCAAGAGCAACAGAAGACCTGGCCAGTTTTTGTATTCTCTAGGAAGAAAGGTTTGTTTGCTTCTCTTTTTTGCCTTTTCACTCTATAGACTGCTCCCATTACTTTGCTAGCATCATGATCCTCTATGAAATGCTTAAAATACCCTAAGTTTATAAGGGGAAATATAGACGTTCAGATTTTATCTACACGTAGATACTGTATGTGCCAGGAGGGCCTACAAGGTGTAGGTGTCTCTATCTCCCCAGCAACCTAAGCACTAGAATGGTGCCTCTTCGGAGAGGCTCAAAATGGTGCTAGGCAAAAGAGAAATTAAAAAAAATATAAAACCAATAATACAAAAATCCAAGTATTTCCATACACAACTTGGTAATTAGATTATTATTATTATAATGCTAAGATATTGAAGCATGTACATGATGTAGTATGTAAACCACTGCACAGGACTGTTTGCCGGCAACAGAGACCTGGTGTCCCCCATGGTGCCTTCGCTGCCCCAGCACAGCAGAACCCCAAGCCAGGCAGTCGTGTTGAGTTGACACTGATCATTAAGGAGGATGGAATTTTTAAACTCCCACACTCTATATCAGAGCACAGCCTGTGAAATACTACCTAGATGCTCAGTTTTGTGCAGATCAGCAAACGCTTTGCGCTTTATTGGTACAGGAGGGGCTGGGAGGAGGGAAAAGGCATCAGTGTTTTGCTGAACTGGAGCCCTGGTCCTTAAACACGGAATCATTGACCCAGAAGGTGGCTTGGATGTTGTGCTGGGCTCATTATACCCAAAAAGAAGCCAGCCCTGGCTCTGTTCCCTCGTCTGCAACATCCCCTCCCCACTAGGCCGGACTCCTCCGGGCCCCTTCTCTTCTGTGCACAGCTCCCTCACCTGCCACCAACATCCCTCAGTACCAGAGCACCCAACAGAGCAGGTGCCATGCAGGGCTCCACATCCCGCCCCATGCAGCTCCTCCAATTCCCACCGCACTTTCCTGCCACAGGGATTTACATCCTGGCAAAGCCAGAGCGAGGGATTAACCGGAGGCGCTCCTAGGAGTACGGGAGAGGCCTGTTTGGAAAGGGAACAAACGCCCTGTGCTGCAGCTGTGCCAAAGTCAACAAACTCTATCTGTGTTTAGACAGTTAAGGGAATCATGTATTTTTGCTTTAACTCGTTTTCCTTAAAGCCTTAGATTTCACAGCAACAATATTAGTGCTCCTGCAGTGTCATCAGTACCAACAGAGGCTGCTATTTTAGGATTTTATAACTCTTCCTAGCTATAAAGAAAGAGAGGGGAAAAAAAGGCTTTGTGCTAAATTTATCTCCCCAGATTTAAGCTTCTATGCAGGAGGAAGGCAATTTGGAACCCCGGGGCAGCTGAAGTCAGCATGAGCACTCTATAGACTTCAATGGGACAGGATTTTTTCCCCCTCATTCCCTTTAGCTAAATTTAGGCAAAATATATACAATAACAAATATGCAAGAATGTATCTTTGTGCTTATTCATATAGTGTATTTCAGCTGTACATAAAGCATAACTTGCCCTAATTTTACCAGTGATCTGACAATATAATTCAGTTTCCCTTGCAGCCCCACACAGAGATGGGGCTGATCCCACCTCTCCGCACAGCTAAGCCAGAACCAAAGCAGAGCTTCTACTTGAACCAAACAGCCCTTATTCCAGGGACAGAGACCAGCAGGTTTCTTTAGAGTTCAGATTTAACATCCGCATGGTTTAGCTGGACACCAAGATTACTACTTCACTTAATCTACAGGCTGCTCCTTCTTCACTTACAAGAGTCTACAGGAGCCTAGGAAAGCCGGGCCATCAACTCTTTTCCAATGTCTAGGAAGCTTCCACATATTAGACATTATCACCTCTATTTTTTTTCCATAGGCTGTATTATCTAAAAGAACAGTAATAACGGGGCATAGAATTTTGTCTGTGACTTTTTCAGGACAGTTCCCATCACAGCTCCTCTTCCATCCTTTATTCCGGGGCTGGTGAGCTCAGCACCACGCTGCTCCGGTGCCCTTGGCATGGGCTGTGGGAAATTGCCATCCTTGTAAATAGATGTTTCATACAGAAGGGCTGTTTTAATATCAGAAGCAAATGGTTCAGACAATCAAGAAACTGCAGTAATAGCTGTTACCACAATAGCTTTACTACTAATTCACTTCAGCCTTGGCCATGACATTTCTTTCATTACTACTCTTATATTGATACTAAGCACCAATTAGCCTCAGCTCTTCATCAGCAGAGCCCTGAAGAGGCAGTGAGGAAGTGGGAAGCAATAAGGCCAAGACTGGCACTGCTCAGAGTTTTAACCTGCATTCCGAGCAAACCATGGAAGGAAAATACTGCATTTATTTCCCCTCAGTTCTGCTCTTCCAAGTGAGATTGCTCTGAGTTTGTGCTCTTGGAACTCTTGGAGCAGGTTCCAGGTTGCTATCAGTCCTGCAGTTACAGCCTACAGTCAATTAAATACACAGGTCATATATATCAATATAATTAACCCGACAAACTGGCACCCACACAGAAACCCCAAGCAGAGAGAAAACTCCAATTTCCTCCTGTGCAAGGACTTGCAGCACTGGACAAGATCCGTGAGAAGAAGAGCAGTGTCCGCTGGAACCAGCATTGAAATTTGAGAGCTTGGTCAAGTCCTTTAGAAAAGGAACAAAAGAAAAAAACCCAAAACAGACACATAAATGCCAAATCCTGGCTTTGGTCTGCCTAGGCAAGAATGCGTTTTCAACCATGCTGCAGCTACCGAGTTATGCATCCCCATAGCATCATTACAGATTTTAAGAAGATCCAGTCTATTATGTTCCTGATGATATCATTAGAAAACACAGAGTCAAATAGGACCATAAAACAGGATGATCTGGCTCCTGACTGCAGAGATGACACAGTAGAGGTCCAAATATTTGCTTTGCTGCTTGTAATATTGCACTCTAATGAACAGTTGACAGTGCATGGCACAGTTGGCAGTGAACATTCATGTCCAATAGCCTGTGGTGGTGAAATACATATATATATATATATATATAGATATATATATAAGAACAGATTTTACCCACACACCTGGTGTTGTTTCTGCTCTCACAAAATGTACAGCAGCCACAGCCTGGTCACCAGTGCTCTGTGACCATTCACATCTAGAGCTATGCTTGTGCTTTACATGCAAATGTCACACGATTCACACAAATATCTCGGGATCCTTGTGGTTTGTCAGGCAGGAGAATCAAGGGGGGAGTTTCAGATAACTTAGCAATCAAAAAATAGTATAGAATAATATTCAGTCTTTTGAAAATAAAAAGAAGCTGTAAAAATGATAAGTTGCATATCTTATAGTGTCATATTTTATAGTATCTTTCTAGTGGCTTCATTTAATGGACCAAGTCTTCACCCGAGACATCCCAACTTGAATTTTGAGCCCAACCAGGAGCACTGTGGCTGCTCTCGCGCCACTTTTGCAGCCAGCTCCATTAGGCAATTGCTTGTCAGGCCACGTACGGCCCGGGCTAATATCACCCCTTGAAAACATTATATTTGATAACAATCACAGGGATTGATTAAATTGCCTCGGTCGGCGCGCCTGCTCCCACCCGCTTAGCTAGTTATGCTAACACCATGTGGCAGCAGTTTGGAAGCAGATGAATTTGTGAAATTCCTGCAGAAGCTTTCAGGATGAAATGGCAATTTTCATTTTTGACTCTTGAGATCAGCATGCTTTTTCCTCAACTCCTTAAAAATGCAGCTGTATAAGTACATTAAAGCCAACAATTTCTAGCTCTCCCTTTTTATTTAAAACTTGCTTAATTAAGGCCCTTACATTTCTGCAAATTACTGCAAAATGATTGACCTAGAGGTTGCTCTCAACTTTAGAGATAAAAGAATTTACATGACCTTCCAGCAGCTTTTTTTTCCTCCAAGTTCATTTGGTTTAAAGTCCTTTCAAAATATTTCTTTTGATCACTATTCCTTCATCAAAATTTCTTTAGTTGAACAGAACAGGGAAATGATACTTAATTATCTCACCACATATTTGTTCCTTAAAATTCCTAAAATTGTTTATTTCACAACAGCCAAGCGCTGTTATCAGCAGCAACTCCCAAATAATCATGTTTGACATTTAGGATGAAGCAAAACATTTTTATTTTCAAGCAAACAATTGCAATTGCAGCATGCTTCAGACTTCCTAACGTCATCTGAAGCATTATTGCCTATTAGGAACAGCGACTACACCGTACGTGAAGTAGCTCGGCTGTTCTCCGAAGCAGATTAAATTAAAGTGTTGTTTAAAGAAATATCAAAAAAACCCCAAAATACTTAAGGTTTAAGTAATGCTCAGACACATACTAACTTGATATTCTTCTCGGTAAATCCATCATACTGTAGTAGCTCTGCTACCAAATCCATGCACAAACTGCATGGCCACTTCCAGATCTAAAAACTACACCTGACAAGCAAACACCCTCTCAGACTTCCAATATGACCCCTTGGAAGCAGGAGAAGAAGCTGCAGGATGTTATTTCCCCCACTGGTAGAGCTCAGCTGTTGCACAGGAGTCATTTGTACTTCTGGAGGAAGACACTGCTTATGCAGTTCAGAGCAGCACCCACTTTCCTCAGAAATCCCCAAGCAGAGCTTAGTAGCTACAGCTGGTCACAGGGAAGTAAACTTGGCAGCAGAGCTCCAGAAAGGATGTGTAGAAACTTGAAAAGAATCCAGGGAAGTATCAGAGTTAACCAAGGGGGAAACCGAGTCTGCTGTTCCAAAGCTAAATGTCATCCCACGGCATCTGTCTGAACAGGAAAACAGCCAAAACACAGTTCTGGGATGCTGCATTTCCTACCGTGATCTGCTAGGTCCCCGCAAGCAATCCTCAGCACTCCCGACACTGCCCTTTAGGGAGGATAACCCAGAGCAGGCTGGCAGGCTCTCCCAAGGAGTCGAAATGAGGCCACGAGGAGGCAACTCGCAAGCAAATCCTGAAATCAGCAGAGGGGCAGAGACTCCTCCTAACCTGCCAGGCTCTTCAAGACCCAAAGGAGGCCCCAGGGACCAAAGGAATTTCTGAGCGTCACCTCACTGCTTACCTGACACATGGAAAAGCACAGGATGGTGCTCTAGCAAGGTCAAGTATTGTTGAATATATATTGAATACACTAATAATGTTATACTGCTGTATTTCTGGAGTTTGTTTCCAAGAGGTAGCATTTCATATATATAAAGGCAATCAATGCAAAGCTTTTTAACAGTATGTTCTGCACTTGAACTCCAAAAAAGTCTTCCTTTTTGCATGATTTACTTTTCATTTGCTACTGATAAACACACTAAGAGAGCTTCTAAGGGCCAGGCAAGGATGGTGACCCCACAGAATACCAACTACCGCATTAGCATGGCATCCACAGAAAGCATACCTTAAGGTTAATACAGTATGGTTAGTGATTTATTAATCAGAAGACTGTGTTGAATAATTCTGCAGAATGAACACTAGTTTCCTCATTTGAAACCCATACAAACATGTAAAGAAAATAAAAACTGCAGAAAATGGAGATGTGCAGCATACTCTGAAAATGAGCTTAGCTTCATGACTAAGACACTGAAATGACTCTCACTTTGTTGAGGGAACAGCCACCAACCCCACCAAGCAAGAGAAGCTCCTCATGCAGTAGCAGCTGTGCTGGCTTCACAGCAACCCCTATTTCAGCACTCAGGTACCTATGCAGGAAGGTCTCCTACAGCCCTGCCCACCTCCTGCTACAGCCTTAAAGCAGCGACAGGGATGTGTTTGCAAACACCAACAAGGTGCAGCTGAGCCACAGAAAGCACCTCAGCTGTTCTCACACTCTTCCCATGCCCCAAGGCAGCTTCCCACGGATAGGATGGGAATGCGGCCCTGCAGTCACTCAGGGTCACAATGAAGCCCAAAACCCAGCGCAAAAGGAGTTTCCAAGGAGGAACTTGTGGAAACAGAAGCAGCACAGGGGAGGAATTCACACCATAATAAAGATCCTCATGAGCTTCCAGAGGGAGTTCTGCCCATGGAGCGATGGGTTGGATGGGCTTCCTGCTGCTCTCCAAATTATTCCACACAGTTATTTTCCTCCTGCTCCCGTCTAAGTGCAATGCACAAATGCACACTCATCAGCGCGTTCCCCCACCAGCTGCGATGCTGCTGCTAGCCACTATTTTTTGTGTTGCATGGGCAATTTCTTCATTAAACCTGTGTAATCTGGAGCAAACTAGCCGAGTGCCTCATTCAGATCTGAATTTCTGGCCCCTTTTCGCCAAGGTTCACCTGGTATTGCTCACAAAGAGCAAACCACAGCACAGCTCCTGAGAGGGGCTTGCAAAGAGAGGAGCAGGCACCAAGGGAGGAGAAACAGCAAGGAAAACTATGCTTAATAGAAAATACCCACAGACAAATGCTGGAAGACACACAATGTGATGTGCAGATCCATGGGGAAGAGCTGGTGCACAGACAGCTGGAAACGAGGCAGCAAGTGGCTCCACAAAGGCCTCGGATCAGCAGGATAAGTATGAGATTAGGCGGAGCTGCTTGGGCCTGTTGCTGAGTTCAGACCCAGGAATAGCTCCCACGGCCCCTTCCCGGCAGCTCTCGGGCTTGGACGTGCAGAGGCTGCCTGGAAAAGTTTCCCCTTTCCAGGTTAGCAAATGAAACCCAGACACCTCTGCAGCTTCCCTCGAATTTTCTCAAAGAAGGTCAGACTCCAAACTCTAAAGCTCATCCTAACGCCTACTCATCCAGCTTTGCCCATGCGACAAACTCCTCTTGCAACCAACAAGCAGCCATTTTCCGAACAAATGGCAGCAGAAGGAAGGGACAAGACCCCTCTACGTGCCCCATTTCTGCTCTCCTGGGGATCAGGCCTCCGGCAAGCAGGGATTAACACCTAAGCGGAGTCTTTACCCCCAGCAGCCGCCAAGCACGCGGTGTGAGAGGGCTGAGCGCAGCGGGGCCGCCCACAGGGACCCGGCTCCAGCAGCACCTTGGGGATGTGGCAGCTCAGTGTGAACCAGACCCAGTGCCACCATCCCACTTGGCTCCCGCCACCACCACCATGTTGCTGCCGGTGCCTTGAGGCGCTGTGGTGCGAAGAGGCACTAAATGGCGCCCGCGTGCGGCGCCCCCTGCGCTGCCACCCACTCCCCACGGCAGTGTCCGTGTGTCCCCGCGTGTCCGGCCCACAGCCTCCTCCGCAAGGGCCTTTTCCCAGGACAGAGGTGCCCAGCGCTGGCCGCTGGCATGGCACTCCTGCTGCCAGAGCTTCCTTACGGCCCACTGTGCTACAGCGAAGCCCAAATGGCCAGGTTTGCATTTCCCAGCCCGAGAAGGGCACAGGAAGGATGGCAGCAGCCAGAGGTGAGCTCCCCAAGCAGCTCCCTTGGGAGCCCAAACTGCAGGCCTGGCGCCTGGAAAGGTTTTTCCTTGGCAGCCAATGCGCCCTGTTCGCCAGGTGCTCACTGGTGTTTGGGTGCCAAAGCCCGGCCCAAAGCCCAAAGCCCGGCCCTGCTGCAGCCGGAGCAGCCCCATGCTGCTCATGACACCTCCCGATTGCACTGTGACCCCATGTCACCCTGCGAGGCCCAAGGGCCGCAGCCTCCCGCTGCAGGAGGAGTCATTTCATGGTTCCAGCCATTTATTCATATAGGAAAGCCTTTAGGGTATAGCCAATGTGTGTGTGCATCCCAGGTGAGAAAGGCTGTAGATGGGGCAGCACCCGCACATGTGCTGCCAGGGCTCATTTCGCCCCTCTCGATCTGTTTGGTGCTAACAGCAGGGCTATCACATTGCTGAAAGTCTCTGCAAACATCCCATAAGAAACCACTATTATTAATTGTCTTGATTTCTGGGGATTTGTGATACCACCAACTTGCATTGCATATCATAGGCCACCAGATTCTTGTGTAGATAAACTCATTTACAGCACTTCTTGCAGATGTTTGCAGTGTATTTTTTTCTACATAATTATCCTTATAATATATAATAATAGATAAGTCTATAGTGAAACCTATTTAATTTCTTAGGGGATGAAGGGATTTTTTTCTGCACAGAAGGTGTATTAGTAGCCACAGCTGTTTGCTCTTATGATCCCGTATGGTATTTCATGTGTATGTTCTGGATTTTAAAGGTTTTTTCTTTCCTTATTTCCAATTCTCTTGTTTTGAAGACTGAGGGCTACTAAAGGTAGCAAAGATCTCCTGGAATACCCAACAGGACAGTTGATTTATCAGTGTGTGTTCCCAAAGGTTGTTTTCGCTGGACTCTAACTAGAATGCCTGTCTTCACACTGCTTCTGCAGAAGTTGCATTTTGTTGCTTAACAGGCCTCATTCTGAAAGCTTTGCCTGGTATTTCTTGTACTTATTTCTCTCCAGTCTACGAGCTCTGTTTGTATCCCTACAGTTCCTTCAGCTTGCTGGTGATTTTTCTCTATAAATAAAGGATTTAGGCAGTCCAGTTTTGCTGCTTCTCAGCCTTCCCCGGTCAAGCTGTCCGGATTTAGCACACTTGGTCTTTCTTCCTTTGTGATCAAGGCTTGATATCCCCCACAGGGCTTCCAGTTATCCAGTCACCATCAGCACCAATACCTCACATGGCACAGATCTGCCTGCTGCCTTGCTGGGCTGGTCCTTAATCCCCCCGTTTAGCAGAGCTGAACTGCACTGTGCCTATAGTGGCCATTTTACCCAGTCTAATACATCTACATCTTTTTTTTCCTTCATTTAGTGAGTGTTAATTCCTGATGCACGTCTCTCTTCATGCTCTGCTCAAGGAGAAATTAATCATTCGGTCGTTTCTGCTCACTTTGGCAAGCGTTGCTCCTTCGTCACCCTTGAGCAGGGGGAGCAGTGGCTCTAGCAGAATGATATGGCAAGTCTTGTCAGATCTGGGTCACCTAGAACGGGATTTTGCTGCCTGTCTGGGGCTGCGGCAACTGCTGCGAGCGCAGCCCGGGCTCGTGGCCACCTTGGCCTGGGGGGATGTTGTTGCACCCTCCTGGCCGCATCATTGTCTGCACTCGGGTCCTCCTTGGTTTTGTTTTTGATACCTAGGCTGAACTCTTGGTCTGGATGTACTGGCAGGCAACTTTTCCAGTGGAATAGTAGGTTTCTGTTCCCAGGAAGGCCAAATAGGGTGTTTTACTGCCTGCTGGCTGCTTCTGTCCCGTGTAAACTCTTCCTCCTCTGCTCTCGGGGCAGGAGTGCTGTGCCACACTTCTGTGCTCTTTGGGACAAGAAATAACTCAAAGTATCTCCGAAATGGCATAAACAACCTGCATGCTCAGAGATCTGGGTTATTCCTGGCCGATACTCTCAGAACAGTGGATCAGGGATAAAGCAGTCGCTTCTGCAGCGTCTCCACTGAAATGGGTACTTTGGTTGGCACGGGGAAGGGAAAACAGCGCTGCCCTACAAGGACTCACATGCTCGGGCTGGGCACAGCGTGGGCGGCCGCTCTCCTACGGCCAAAACCAGCCCTGCTTCCAAGCTCCTAGCGCTTCCTCCACCAATTTTGGCTCACAGCTCTGGTGCTTTCTTGCTGCTGTGGGTAAGACAGTTTCTTACACTTGGCCACTGAGAATTTACCTGTCAAACCTATTCTTAAGCTGCCCAAAGACTCCTGCTTAGCAGCCCTGCTGCAGCCTGCTGAGATGCAGTCCCTCTCGCTGTCGTCTCCTGCGTAGGTTTTGGGGAGCTTTTGAAGCTCATGTTTTCAGAAAAGCCGCGTGCGCAGCAGCTAAAGGAGCTGTATATTTCATAGAATTTTTTATTTCAGTTATTTCCACTGCTGTGGTCTTTCCAGTAACTGGAGCATAAAGAATCATGCTCTACCTTAATGCATCTGAGGGAATACTTTTAATTTACCTTTAGTTTGTCAAAAGGGAGCAATGAAAAATTGAAAGCCATGATTTTTTCTTACAGCATGAATCCTCAAAAATGATTCTGAACGGTTCATGTGAATTTTAACTACACAAAATTGTCTTGATGCAGGCACAATGCCCTTTGTCCTTTAACTTATTTTTGATTGTGAATTGTGTGCCCCCTTTCCTCATGTATATTTTAGATACTTTTTTAACCAGTTTGTGCTTGGAGGTTCTCACAGTCACAAAGCCCCTCTCCTTGCAGCTGTGAACGAAATGGCAGAGCTGCTCACGCTGTAGCAACAACAGAGCCTGCTCCGGGATTTTGCTCCCTGGAGCTAGGAATCCGTAGCACATTCTGGGGAGCAGCACAAACGTAATTTTATAAGCTATACTCTCTTCACACAGGAAGAAAGAAAAAAAGGCCTAATTCGTGCTGTCGAAGGCACACGGATTTCTTGACGATGTGGAATAAAGGAGATAGGAATCTTACAGGAGGACCATAGCAATCCCCAGCATGGAAGATGCTCATGCTGTGGGCATCTGGAATGTCTTCTCCCTTGGAGTTCCCTGCTGAATTTAGGCTTTTGAGCATTTTCCATGTAAGTTCCTGGGCAATGGGAGTTCTTGTGCAACACTGCTTAGCCCACTGACATACTTCAGATGTTGCAGAAACAGTCGAATCCAGAGCTACTTTTGAAGCTCAGTTCTGCCTAACTTTGTACATTGAAACATCCCTAGGACTGCAGGAATCACCTGAGTGTTAGGAAGCAGGAGACTCTTCGGGAAGAGGTTGTTCTTGGAGCCAGTGCAGTCAGGTCAGGTGCAGTCTGACTATTGTCCAAGGCTTTTGAAAGCCAGGAATGGCCTAAAAAGACATGAGCAGCCTTTTTCCTAAAGCGGGAGACAGGGTGACGTGTGACGAGGCTTGGCACGTGCCGAGGTTGCATCTGCCCCGAGTGCCCCAGCGGTTCTGCTCTGCTTCCCTGCAGCTCTTGGGGGCTTTTCTAAGCCAGAGCAGGGACAGGGCAGAGGAGCCTCTATGTGTTGTGGAGAAAAAAAAAGAAAAAAGGGAAAATCGGCTTGAAACTGTGAGAAACAATGTAGCAAGTTGTCCCTGAGTTGTTTCAGTGTAGCAACACTATAGCAATACATAGAAGATTGTTTCTTTCCTTTCTTCCTGTGAGGGTGTCCAAACAAAAACATACATTTTGCAACATTCCCTCCGCCTGTTCTGCCCATTCCAGGTGCTCCCTGTGCCTGCGCAGAGTGGGGCTGAGCAGGGGCCCAGCAGCTCTGCACGCCGGGCCCAACCGCATCCTTCCAGCTCGGAGCCCGCTGCAGGAAACCAGGAGCTTGATGGCAAATGTGCGTTACTGCGAGGGGAAGGCGCTTGCTCTCTGTCAGGAAACCTCCCAGGCTTTGGCCAGGCTCATCCTTGGTAACACCGGGCTCCTCCAGGA
>JAUBOD010000633.1:2992016-3002168 GCA_032353885.1 Nothura maculosa | reverse complement strand
ATGTGTGTAATGTCTAAGGCCCTCATCTCAGAGAAGACTTTTCCAAGTGATTCATGAGATTCTGTTGGCGAGATCCATGGAAGGCATCCACTTTATTCCAACCTCGGAACTGGTGCCAGTCAGAGGCGCCTGTGGTTGCTTCCCTGGTGATCACCTCTACAATCCAGAGTCACTGGTGAAAAAATGTTTCACAAAATAGGCACTTAGGTGAGAAAAATGAACAAGAAAAAGCTGAAAATGCTTGACTTGAAAAGTCTCTAAACAAAATACGAGAACAGCACAGCTGAGGTGCCTGCTACTGAGTGTGAATAATGCAAAAGCCACTTCTGCAGACAGGCTCCCGGGCTCAACAGTCTCCTCGGTCCCGTGCACTCCATTCTCTTAGCTTCTCGCTGACATTTTAACCAGTCCTTCCCAAAGTCCATCTGGTGGCCCATCTGTCTTCATTGTCTAGAGTTTGCTGTGTGACAAATGACATATAGACTATTAAAGAATAGCAATTAGTTGCAACATCGAACATAAAGGTTACACAAATTCTATACTTTTGTTAGCAGGATGTTTCATTAAGGCAGAAAGAATTTGGCAAATCAGACAGTAAAAGTATATTTTACATCACCGATCAAGAAATATTTAGGTCAGATGAATTACTGTGCCTGATTTATAGACATGCCCACACGCATCTTTGGAATAACAGCTGTTGGCTGTACAGTATTTTGCTTTTGCAGAACATTTTCAGTACAGTAGTCTTCATTATAAAGGTCAGATCTGCATGCAAAAGGAAACTACTCCAATGATTCATCAACCAAATATTTTGTCATTCACTGCACAGAAACGGATAGAGCTCATGTAAAACAGCATGGCACGTTCCTATAGGGCTGCAGCTGGAGCTTAAACCTTGCTCTGCCCCTTGTGCTTCTAGAGAGGCTCCCCAGTGTTGCGGATGGGGCGGCTGTGCGGGTCGCGTGCGGCCGAAGGAGGAAGGGCTGAGCAAGGAGCCTGAGCGCGGCGGCCGAGCGCCATGCAGGTAATGGCACCATGTTCAACGTGCCCGGGCCTTGGCCATGCGGAAGCAAATGGTCCTGGACAGGTAAGTTGGTAACTCCCAGTGTGTGGAAGCAGGTAAGTTGGTTACTCCCTGCTAAAGGCTGCGAGTGGAAGGCTCCAGGCCTCTGGTTGCCCTGAAAATTGTCCCCTCACAACTTTCCAATATTAAATATTGTGCTAACAAACTCATTTCACCCACAAGTAGGATGTGTCAGTGCTCTGGCTTTCTTAGGGCTTGCAGATCATTGAGGGTTACACTTTTCAGCCCGTGTTGTCTAAAAGGCTTGGAAATAGGAACCAGTTTATGGTCTGTACCAATTGCTGGGCCCTGTTTTTGGGAAGGTCGTGCCTATATACCCAGAATAAAATGAGTGGATGCTGGGCGTGCTCCAAATATCACACTTATATCCCAGTCTCAAACTAGTCCAATGACTATTTCACTTGTAGTATGACGATAAAAGAGTAAGAGATAAAATTTGAAAGGATATGGGTTATTAGGAGCTGTTCTCATAGCTACTCCAGCAAACACTTTGGTTGCTTGTGAACGGCACAGAGCCAGCAGGGCTGGAGGAGTCAGCCTGGCTGCTGCCCATGGCTGGGCCAGAGCCCTGGCGAGGAGGCCCATAATGTAGAAGTTGGAAGGAGGAGTCTGGCTGTGATGAGAAATACCTGGTGGGTTCCCACAGGAGCTACCTGCTGGGCTGAGCAGTAAGTGCGTGAGGGAACAGTCCTTCATGTCCCGCCTGGTGATCAGCAGAGGAGGCTGACGGGAAGGCCAGCAAAAGTTCCAAACGATGCAAAATTAATCAAGTTAATGCAGGCTGGGCGTTGAGGGAAACTTAAAGCATGTTAACTGAGCTGACAGAATGATGGTGATTGAAAATCAGTGTAGTAGATGGAATAAAACTGTCTGTATTGTTGGCTATTTGCACATTTCTAAAAGCTTCATATTATAAGACTATCTAAACACCTTTCTATGCTGCAAAACATCCTCTAGCAATAATATCTGTACCTCATGGGGCACAAGGGATATAGAATAAATGTTCATGCGCTGTGACACTTAGTGACAAATATTGCAGCAGGGAACTTTGCTAGGTTCCTGTAAATTTTTCCTTTCCTATCCTGCAATGCTGGAGGGAAGTGCAAAATCAACCCTCTTGGTTGCAAACATGGCCTCCTGCTATTTGTATGTGAAATGATCCCTGTCTTAATTTGCCTTGTGAGTTTGTAAACACATAGTAAGTGCTCTCAGATCCTTTAGGATGAAGGACATTCTTGACACGTTATTATAGTCCACCAGACTGAAGCAAAGAAATATAATAACCTTTAAGAATTTTCAATAGTAATAGAATTGCTTTCACTGTTTTTTTTTTGTATTGCAAAATTGAAATATTAACAGACTAGTACAATTATATATTGTATGTGGCTTTTGTAAATCCTCTCCAAAACATGCAAAGTGATTTGCTCATTTTAAAAAAACTATTAAAGCCTTCCTACTTTTCAGTACCTAGTGAGCAATATGACTGCATAAGGAGCAGTAAGACATTTTACCCATTTATTCAGTTTCTACGGATGATAAGACACATAACATTTGTTTTCCTTTTGTTGTTTTTTTTAACAACGCAATGCGGAGTGCCTAAATGTTGCACTTAATTTATTTTTCTGCTTGAATGACGAATGCCAATTTGTCTCGAGGCAACAATTTCACTGTCCTGCCAGCGAGTGTTCCTCTCTCAGCAATAAATGCAGTAGCATCAGGCAAAAATACCACTTTTGTGAGGAAAATTTTAGAATAAAACTTGAAAACATATGATTTCTATAAGGTTTAGTGCTTCTGATTAATGAGTGGGGAACTAGGAGCACTTATTTCCTTTGCCAGCTCCGTTTACATAGGAAACACTTCAGCAGTTGGTGGTTCAGTGTGATCCTGGTGCTGCGCAGTGAGGAGTCAAGACTGGTGTTCAAGCAACCACTGCTCTTGCCCATTGCAGCTCTGAGCTGGATTAGAGCTGACAAAATGAAGCCACAGAGCCGCAGGCTGTCGGGTCGCCTGGTGCTGCCTGCGGAATCACAGGTTGTGTGTGTGAGGGAGCCGCTGTTCCTGTGCTGCACCTGGACAGGAATACAGGCTCCGCGGTCCCAAGAAGGACCTTGAGGAACAGGCAGCAATGGACACCAGGCAGACTGAAACCCCTAGTCGAGCTTACGGATCTCCCAGTGACGGAATCCCTGTACTAGAGGTACCTGAATCAGTCTAGATACAAGGACTGCTGTATAGAACAGCCCTACGGGGCTCTCGTTCGTTTATTTTATTCCTAAATACTTCCCGTGGTTGGAAAGCTTCTCCTTGATGGCAGTTGATCTTGCCACTTAGCCAATTTCAGGAGCGCTTGAGACAGTTTTTCCCCATATCGGTTTTGACAGCATGTCCAAGCAATTTCTTAAAGTGGCAATGCTAAATAAATAGTCTGGGGTTTGGTCATTCTTTCTGATTCAGCTTTGCCCACATCTCATTCCTCATCACATCAAACGGCCTTTTAGGTGTCTGGCTCTGTCATCTCAGGAGCGGGTGGTGCACAGCCCCACTGCTCCTTTCCTGGAAGTATTCGGCAATATCCTGGCACTCGTGGGTACCTCCTTCCACCTCCCTTTTTGTTGTCTTCATACTCTGGGTAACAGTAGCATCCCCACCATGGGCTGGAGCTTCTTATGCTCTTTTAACAGAAATGCTGTAAGAAATACTAGCGAGGAATCAAACAGTAACTGAGTTGGGGTCCTTTCCTCATCCCAGCTTCCAATTTTAAAGAGCTGGAAAGCTAATGGAACAGATTATCCTGTCCAGCTGCTGGTATAAAGGGAGCAAAATGGATTTATCGAGGTTTTGCCTAGTGGCATTAATCACCCTGTAATGAAATGTTTCCTGGGGCCTCCAGAAATACCGAATAAATAAGATTGCTATGTGCATGGAACAGCTGCATTTGGAAGTGAATTCAGAATGAACTTAAATTGATTGCAAAGGCACAAATCTGTTCTGATGTTGTCAGGAGTGCTGCTGTACTGAGGATGTCCTCCTAGGTGAATTACCCCTTGCTTAATGTAGAGAAGATTGTGTAAGCCGGGAGAAAAGACAGAGTGCGCATTTTGGGCAAAATCACTAGTGTGAAAATATTCTAAGTGAATTCCTGAAAGGCTGATGTGTCAGCACTGACTTTATTCAAAGGCAGAGTCCATAGGTACCGGGAGATGTTCTGCCTTGGCAGAAGGAAGGGCTTCCCTTACACAGGTGTATACAGTACTCAACTGAATCGTCTGTTATTGCCTGCTTTCCATGATGAGAAGACAGCTAAAAGGCAGTCTCCCCATGATCCAGCATGCTTATTTATATGATAAAATATCTTAAAATATTGAGATTTCTATGCACAAAGAGACAAAAAGCCAAATCTTTCTGCATTGGAATTAAACGGAATTCAATTGGAATTCATTTTCCTGGAGACAAAAGGTCTCCTCTAAGGGGACTTGAAGTGTTTGAAAACAATTGACCAATTTCCCTTTGCAGCTCTGAGCTTTGGCTGTTTGCCTGGTGGGCTGGTAAGAAGCTCAGAGCTCAGAAGATTTGGATGAGGCTGCAGCCTTGGTTTCCAGGGCCTGGGCACTTCTCAGCTCGTGAAGATGAGAGCTGGCAAGAAATCAAGGAGGTTAAAGATTCAATAGCATTGGTTGTGTCTCCCAAAACTTTTCTGTTTTGATCTGTCTTCATTTTCAGAAAAATATTCCTTCAGAAAATGAGCAAGCCTGCTTTGGGGAAGGGGAGCGGGGAGGCGAGAACAAGCTTTGCCTGCAGAATTCAGCAGATCCAAAAGCCTTGCCCACAGTGTGAGCAGGGCCAAGTCCCAAGGAGCTGGACTGAGGAAAATATTAATAAAAGGACAGTGATGGCTGCCAGTGTATTGGGCTCTACAGGTGTGATTTATCTATTATATTTAGGTTGCTTATTGCTGAGTTAACGTGAAAGGCACCGTGGAGCAGAGATTTCTTTTATTCTGTGAGTGTCTGGTGTTCAAACTAGGACGTTTCAACGCAAGTCAAAAAGGACCAGCATTTTCAGGAGGTCGCTTTCTAAATAAGGCCCTTGTTCATAATTCTGCCGCCCTTGAAGCCATTAGTGAATGTAAAATTGTACCAAGCTTTAATTTATGGTCTTGGAGAGAACATCTGCACTGCATACATGTAATTTTCTATTATATTAACCACAGAGCTTATAAAATTTTAAGTATAGAAATGTCAATGAGTTGAAGCCAGCAATAAACAATTAGTGTGATGCTTAGGAAAATATTGCTGGTACAAAATACTTGCATGAAGTGTTTAGTGATATCCAGCACATACTCCATCTCCTGAATGCTTCAAGTACTTGCAAATTCCCAGTTCAATTCTGAATATATTTTCCTTTTCAACTTTAAGTTAAATTTTATTGAACTGTAGGTTATTACAGCTACATTTTAACAAACCCGATTATAAACTACATACAGAATTAAACTTAATCTGTAAAAGCATATGGTTAATGTGGGGTTCAGGCTTAGCGGGTGTGAAGGAGAAGTGGATTTCAGCCATGTGTTTATCAAGCATTTTCAATGCCAGCTATTTGCAATTCATTTTTTGCCATTTGGAAATGTTGACATTAGAATTCCTAGTTTTTTCCAGACACAAAGGGCAAATAGGTACCTTCTGAGTGAGCTAGGTTTAAATGAAGAGCACATGGCGCAGCCAGAAGAGCCTCCACCGCAGAGGGCAGCGCTTGGCAAGGACATCTCCCAGCAAGGAACGAACGGAGCCCTTGCCCTGCATTGGCTGCAGGATGCGCCCACTGCGGCCTGACCTCCATGAGAACATTTGCAGAGGCCAGGGCTTAGTGGGGAAGCGGTGAGAGTGAAGGCTCCTCTTGACAAAAACGGGCCAGGCAGCGTTGAACGAAGCCCTGAGAAGGAGCTTCCCTCTCATGGGGAAATACAAACGGGTGCTGTAGCACGTGGGGTTTGCAATTCAAACGCAGATCCGCTGGCTGTGCAAAGAGATATTAATGTCCTGCTTTGTGTCCTATGTTCCTAGGGGAAATAACTCGCAGGGTTCCTAAGGGATCATGCTGCACCCGTGCTGTTGTTGTGCTCAGGGCCCGGCTGCCTGAAGCGGAGGGGGCGGCAGTGACAGTGATGGTGACGAGGAGGCCAGGCCGCGCGTCGCCATGGCGACAGGAGCGAGCGCCCATCCTTCCTCCCGCGCCACCAATGGAGCAATGAGTGACTCACGATGAGGAGGGCGGATTCGGAGAAGCTGCCCCTTAGACACGCTGGTTGTGATGGGAACATTCATCTCTGCCTTAAAAATTGAGATCTGCTTGTGTTTTCATTGGGAAAGATGTTAGAATTGCTCAGTGTCTGGTCTGCAATGTAGGCAAAAGCAGAAATACAGGTGCATCAGGAAGCCTGACCTCGGGATATCCTTTAGCAGAACTTTCTGAAGCATTTCTCCTCTCTTTGATGAGATTTCCCTTCACTTATGTGAGTTAAAAAAAAAAAAAAGCCTCAAAATAAAAATGAATCTGAAAGCAAGGACGACTTTGGAAAAAGGTCTCTGACTTAAGCCTATTTGGATTTATTTTTAGCTCTTTATACTATTTCTTGTCCTTCTGTCTTACGTCAATGTCAGCAGACCTACAGGAGCTGCACCAGCCCTGGCTACTGTTGCTTGTGAGTGCTGAGATAGAAGCACTTGGAAGTGTCCCAGTGGTGGAGCAATACAAATAATATAAAGGATAAGATTCAAGTGTGCTGCTGCTAGTCCTTAGGAACTCAGAGGGAGTCAGGGATCATGCAAATGTGTCACTTACTGCAGCTCCTCAAAGCTGTTTTCATCAGCTACCAGGCAGGTTAATGCTGGTACTTGTGCTATGGGAAAACGAAATCTCAGACCCCAACTTGAGCTTCGAGTGCGGCTATAGGTCCTTAGGTGTTGGGCAAAATTAGCAGAGTTTTCCCCTAGAATTGCCCTGGTTTTGCACTAAACAATTCTGTGCTGCTTACTTTTTGCTTGTTCTGTATTTGTACATATTTTCTTAGGTTGAATAGTGGTTGCTGTGAACAGGTAGGAAAGACAGAATAATTTCTGAGTTCTGGCAGAGATGTACGTGCCAGCAGCACGAGCGGCTCCTGCATGCCTGCAACATGTTCCTCATCCATCTAGAGAGAGTGGGGGATCAAAGAGTGTGCATGGACGTAGGCCCACTCACAGAACCACGACAAGAGATTCCCAGCCTCTCCTCAATGGCTGTAAGCCCCAGGAAGGGAATCCAAGCCAAGAAACAGCACTGGAGAAGTCAGGAGGCAGAACTTCTTCTCTGTGCTTGCACCAGTGCGAAACTTTGCAGACCTTCTGGAGAGAGCTGAAATAATAAATTGATTTGAGGACTGGGGCCTCGCCAGGTCTCTGCTGATGTAACGAGCACTCACAGTTAGAGAGGACTCTAATGGGACCAAATTCCGCTCCTTGTTGACGCACCTGGAGCGTCACATAGGCCCTTTTAGAAACTCGGCAAGCTCCCAGTGTTGGGGGATTGAGTCCACTCTGCCTGTAAGGAGGCTGATCCTCTTAGAACACAGCTCCTCTGACAGTTAGAGCCTAATACCAACATGCAGTTATAAGATTGTTCAGGGAAAGTTCAAATTTCTATATTCTTGTGCCAGCATCCTCTGTTTTCATGTAAACAGAAGATCTTTTTCCTTTTTGGCATTTATCACTATGAGATGTTTATAGACACTGAAGAGCTTCCATCCATCCTCCTGCTTCGTTTATTAGCAGAAGTAAGCTGAGCCTCCCCAGTCCCTCTTCATTTGAGCAAAGTTATAGGCGATATTATAGTCAGATCTCTTAGTGTCCTGGACACTTTCTTCTTTGAGGGCACAATTATGTCTTTTTGTCTCCTTCACAGGTAGCACCTTGTTGTTATCCTACATTCAAATAATAAGCACATATTCTTCTCTCTAGCTGCTTCTGCTTCCCATTTTACAGCCATTCTTTTTTATTAGTCCATTAGAACCTAACATTTTATGATACTGAATTTCATTCTGTTTCTGTTACTCTAATTCTTTCTGTCTGGCATTCCAGTCATCTTCCCTGTTGCTGATATATCCTAAATTTAGGTTCTTGGCAAATTTCATTAGCATGCTCTTTGCGGTAAGTTCATTGATGAAAATATTGAATAAAATTGGTCAGCAAAGCTCACTGTCATCTCTATTTATTCACTTCCCTTACTCTCCTGTCATTCTGTTATCAGCCTTCACCTTTTCCATTTCAGCTAGCAAACTCTCACGTGGCACTTGCTTTGCTGAACTCCAGAGCATCTGGACTTTTCTTTGAATTAGAAAACCAGTTATGTTATCAGAGAAACTTGTGTGAAGTCAAACTGGGATGGCCATCGTTTCTTGTGCCAATTCACTTTAGAATTTGGAGCTGGAAGTTGTTTTCCATTTACCTTCTTTCTCCCTTTCTTTTGCATAAATACTTATATCTGTAGGGATAAGTATGAAACTAAATACTGTATTTTAATGTTTCATATTCTTGTAGCTGTTCCTGAATATGCATTATTAGCAATGATAAAAATCTTGTTTTCTTTGGCATCTTCTAACAACAAGTATTCAAAAGTTCATTGATGTTTTAACCTCAATATTTATAGCAACACTGCGGTGTGCACAGAAGTCGCTCTGTAACTAATTGTGGGCAAAACAAAGCAGCAAACTGAGTGTGGCAAATGATGATTTGCATTAAAGCACAGGAGCAAGGTCATCTGAAAGGGTAGGCTTTGGGGAGCAGAGTTACCAGCTGAATATTGAGTGTGCCTGCAGCCCTATGCTTTTGTACAAAGTTACCAGTAATAATAATATCCTGAGTTTTTAATAACAATAGGTAGTTTCCAATCTCATGCAGGGCCCTTATGCAAGGGAATGCTGGTGGGATCACAGCTGGAAGCTGGAGATAGCAGACTGAGTGCTGCTTAGGATTGATGGAGAGAGGGATTAGCAGGGAGAATTTTGATGGAGTGAGGGAAAAAATTAAGAAGTCACATGGTCTGAATTTTAAAAATGTAAAATAAGAACAAATAGATGAAAAGCCAGGTGTTGTAGGCACAAATCAGTACGTTGGCAAAGAGAAGTTTCTTGAATATTCACTCTGCTCTGTAGAAATCCAAAAGAAATAGAACTGGTTGAAGATCCAGTGAGCTTAGAGCATGATGGGCATGATGTTGTGGGTAAACATAAATGGAAGCCAGGAAAGATTATGAACATGTCATATTTGCCAGTCACTCTGACAATGATGGCAGAGGAGGAGGACAGAAATGGGCACAAAGTCTGCAGATGGAAGGATTTCTCTCTCAAGAGAAGTGGAATTTCAACAATTTGGAGAAATCTATTTCACAGAACTGTAAAGCTTTTGTTTGTTCACCAGCACCAGTAGCCTGAGTTTTTCAAACAATTTCATTAAATATAGCATTTATGTTCCTGTGACAAACTCACAATTACTAAAAATGATTTCTTGCTGTATGGTTCAAGTGACATCTTGGCTAGTTCTTTCATCAACCACCACCAACAAGAAGTTGGAGGGGAAGAGGCTTAGCTGTGTCGTGCGGCATGGACCATACACAAGTTACTGAGGACTCACAGGAAACAAATGGAGGTTGGGGAAGGGGAGGGTTACAGCTCTGTAGAATTATGTAGGCAGCTGGGAAAGGTCATCTTTGCTTTTCCCTCAGAAGGAGGAAAAGATGGAGATTTCTTAAGGTGTGCTAGTATTTTAAGGTTCAGGTGAGAGATGTGGGTGCTGTATATTAGATATAAGGTCTAGGACTGGGACTAGGAGGCTTACTAGGAGTAAGAATAAGTTAGAGGTAATGAGCAGAGTTCAGCTAATTAGAAATTATGATGGTATGGCAGATATATGTACTATTAATTTGCGCTATTAAGAGGTACCGCACTACCTTGTGTTAAATACATAGTGTGTATTTAATTGGGGTCCAGGATTTTGTCCGAGTAGTTTCTCATTTGTCAAGGTTGAAATTCAACT
>JAUBOD010000633.1:2814183-2829024 GCA_032353885.1 Nothura maculosa | reverse complement strand
GCATGCCGGGTGCCAATGTGACAGTCCCTCTTTTGGACATGTGTTTGAGAAGACTGGAGCCTGGCGTTTGTTTCCTGCCAGTAGGATTTAGCTCAGGACACTTGGTGGCCTTGCACAGGCCCTGGAGCTTCCCCAGGGGAGATGGCAAGTGCATGTCTGCAGTTGCTCATAGAAAGCATTCAAACACTTGCCCTTAATGTATTTCAAGGACAAACTGCTGAGTTTCACATAAATATTTGGATTAAACAGAGTAGTAACGAAACCCTTCTGCTTTGTATCCTCACAGCCCTGGGCGGGCAGGACGGCAGCTTTGCAAGCAGCGTAACGCGGGCAGCGGGTGCCGTTCCCGGCTGAGGGCAGGTTGCGCCGCGTGCGCTCTTCCCTCGCGCTATATTTGTCCCTTCTTCAGCAACACAAATATCTTCTGTCACTGTGCCACGCACACACAGGAAGCTCTAGAATTTCAAGTAGGCGCAAAGCTCCTCCCATAGGGATCTTTCTTTTACCAGAGCCACTCTGCACGACTCTTGCGTTTTGTTTGCATGTCTTCTGTTGCGGTGCTACTTGGTATGCGGCCCATGCAACCTGCCGACACATAGCGAGCGTCCTGGCAGCTAAACTGGGTATTGTTGTGAGGCTGTTGGGTGGTGTCAGCTGCCAAAACTGCCACGGTTGCGTTCAGTTATTTTTCCTAGTGAAGCGGTTTGGGTATGACTGAAGGTGAATAAAAGGTTACCTAATTCCATATCCTATGAGCTCCAACTTGCAAAAGTAGCTTGAATGTAAAATTCTCTGCTCTTTGTATCATGATTTTGAATTCAAGGCTTCTACAGAAGTGGGGGAAAAAAAACCCCACACAAGCACAAGCCTCTATAGCAGGATCACAGGATATCCAGGTGATGGGAACCTGCAGCCTGAGGGTGCCTCACCACTGCGAGACGGCTTTGCTGGCCGGGGCCAATACCCCTGACCAGCATATCCAGCATATTCCTGTGCAAGGCAGGCAGATCCTGCAGGATGGAACACATCTCCAAGGGTCCCCACAGGCCCTGCTGAGGTTGGCATGCAGGGTATTGTGTTGAGCTTCAGGAGAAGATGCCAACCAGCCATCAAATGACTCTTAGGTATTTTCATGGTGCAAAACACCTGGTTTCTACCCTTCCACTCCATCAATTTCCAGGAGGAAAACACACTGGGAACATCAGGCATATGATTCTAAGAAAAAGTCCATTTTCTCACAAGTCCTGGTACAACAAGAGGTTTGTACCCGCTCCTGGTCTGGTTCCAGCGGACTGGAGAATGTGAGATGAAAAGAGCAGATGTCTTCAGTTGCAGCCTGTGCAAGCTAATTGCTGAGCTGGCAAGCTTCCCTGCCCATTTGAACCTGCCAATTGCAAGATCAGCAGTGATATTATAATTACATGCAAGTGCTGTCACTTATCCAGTACCTGATCCACTTGCTGGAAAAATAGAAACATAAATTTGAAACTCAACATTGGACGATTGCTGCTGTGAGACTTGTTTTGAGTCCTTGGATGACTCTGAAGCTGGATTTTTTCTTATTACAGTTCCAGTATTTGACTGTTTTTTGTCCCTGCTATAGTGGTTATAACCTGCACTGCTATTTTATACCTAGGTCCAGGGATGTTTCTGAGCCAGCTTTGCCCTCTCCCTCCCCTTCCCATGCCAGCAACATGCATGTCCTCAGCAATGTGGACCTCTCTGGAATGGAGGTAATGCTCTCATTGATGCCATCTGGATTGACTGGGGTGAGGACAGATGTAATCTACTAGGAGTTTTGCTAAGATTAATGGGAATGCTTCAAACCCAGACCACAGCCAGACCAACCGCTGGCAGGATGGCAGGACTTGACGCTCTCCACCCTTGCATTGCAGATATGCACCCAGGGGTTGCTTGTCCATCTCCAGAGACTTGGTTGCCCTTTGTGTGAGTACCTGCCATGATCAGGCACTATGCAGAATATTCTGCACTGAAAGGCTCAGCCAAGATGGGAATGACTTTCTTGATCAAGTTTATAACGTATACACAGCTCATGATTTTGTGGAGGTCATGAATGCTGAATGCATTGTTTGTGGTCTGAAAATGCAGAGCGAGTTGTTTGGACTTGGGGGTGTTCTTGCCTTGGTGAGGAGGCAGTACTAAGCCAAGGTGAACATTAGAAACCCTCTTCCTGTACCCAGCCTAAGTGTTCGAATTGCACAGAGCCCTCCAGAGAGGTCCCCTGGGCCACCGTGGCCACCAGGTAGGTAGGGCTGAGCATTACTGCCAAGGCTGCTGGTTCCCACTCACCTTCATATTGCTGGAACAGCACAGTTGGATGTTCATGCAGATCTTATAACAAGTTCTGTCTACACTAGTTGTGTTGCGTGTTGCTGCAGATCAAGAGCGTTAAGTGATTGCAGAATAAAATACTGAAACTGCTCTAATCAAAGCAGTTTCTGAGGACTTTCAATGAGACTGTTCTCAGAAGAGAGCACAATCTACATGGGAATGTGCTTCTGCTTCAAGATCTGGGCTCTTTGGATGCATCTCGGCTCTGGCAGTTCCTACCCAACCTTCAGACAGCTGCTGAAGGACTCTGCCTTCCCGCAGGCTCCACCACTTCCCTGAGCTGACCTTGCTATGACACCTTATGGAAAAAAATGAGAATCATCTCTCGTCTTCAGTGCTTCTCACCAAATTTTATTTCTCTTTCACAGCCTTCTGGCAGTAGAGTGGAGAAGTGGCTAAGCAACTTTTTCTCAAATATTCCTGAGTCTCTTTTAAGCTAATAAAAATGACTTGAAATTTCTCAAAGTAATAGTCATTTTAAACTATTTCACGATGGTTTTCTGACATTCTTAGTTTTAAATTTTGAAGTGGAGAAGTAGATTCTCTACAACATGTTTTATGAGGCTTCTGCATTTCCTTTCCAGTGGGAAGGTAGCTGCAGGCACTAGGTAATGAGAGTGGCACAGAGGATTGTGTTTCCCTTTCTAATGCAAGATTCATGTCTGCTATGCCTTCCCTTATGTTCCCAGGACATTGTTGCACAAGCTTCATTCAAGCAGACTTCCCAAAGCATGGGACAAAGGGCAGCAGTATTGGCCGCATCCTTTCAGGGAGCGCTCGGGGTTACTGGCTGTTCCACCACAACAGTTGGTCCCTCTCGTTAATAGCAGGGATATGGTAATATCTCAGCTTTAATTTGGAGATTTGATTTTTCCTTGGAGAAATAGCTAATTCTTTTCCAAACATGAAGAGTAGAAATAAATAATTCATCCAGTGGTAACAGAGAGATTAATTGCTGCAAAGTGAAGGCAGTCCTCTCCATTTGCACCACCGAGACATGCGGAGCCATTGAGCTGATGGAAACAGACTCCAAGTGAATTCTTCCTCCTTGATCCTTTTGCAGAAAACTAAAGCCTGAGGTAAGGGAAGGGGCAGGGAAGTGTTTTTTGATGATGTGACAATATTGAGTTGACAGTGATTTGTGTAAATGTGTAAAAGAAAAGCTCTGATCTGAAAAATGAAACCCTGAATGAATAAATCATGGGCCTTCTCTTAATAGCTTGACAGCTTAACCCAGCTCTCCTGGTGGTGAAAGATGGCCCAACTTTGAGTGCAGGGAGGGACTCCTATTGTCTGTATGCTCTTAAGTTCAGGGTCAGCCCACCATCGCCTCAGGAGCGTCAGTTTAGGGCAATACATTTGTGCAGGAGCTGGGTGACTGCGCGGAGTGGGATGATGGAGGGAAACACCCACCTCCTCCAGGTCATCCACAAGATGCGGCTGGAAATCAATAAACTGGAGAGAGAAAACAGGGCCCTGAAAGGAGAGCTCAGATTCTGCGGGCAGAGAGCACTGCAGAAGGCACCAGGAGCAGGAGGAGAAGGTGGCGATGGAGAATCCAGGAACCTGGCTGATGATGGGAAGGAGCCTGTTGATTCATCAGTGTCCCCCAGCAATAACAACTTGACTGGTTCCACGCTGGCACCAAAGGAGCAGAAAGGTATGGAGAAGCCAGGGATCCTAACAATAATAATTTGTTTTCTGATCAGGATCTCCCAGTTCTGTTGTTCTATATTGCAGGGAATGTGAAATGACCCAACCAGTGTGTGTCTGGTTAACTTGAATGAAGTACTTGGCCTTCCTTCAACGCCCACATCCGACAAATTCTTAGTTATGTGCTTAACCCGAAGATCCCCTATGGGAGATACCTGTATACTCCCAGATGAGCTTAACTGAACTGTTTTGCTACTCCAGGGTTCAAGCCAAGCTCAGCTCATCTTTCTTCAAGTGGAAGTTGACGTTTATTTTGAATTTTTGTGGGCAGGAGCTATCTTGTTTTTGTTGTTGTTATTATTTGTCAATGCCTCGCTCCTTAATTTTCCAGACATAAAAGAACTAACAGTTGTAATCATGTTCTAATTTCTCCCTATGGCAGTAAAAAGTGAGGAAAAAACCTCTAGAAATAGTAACAAATGGTGATAGGTTGCATATATATGACACCAGATGTACAGTTTCTACATGTAGAATGGAACAAAGCCCATCACTGAACCCCACTGAGCTCAATGTCTTTTACATTGGGACTTTCAGTGGCTGCAAGCTTCATTATTAATTGTTTTAGGAGAAGATGACTAGTCTTTCAATGAGTGTTAAAGATGTGCAAACTGATTTCTAACTTTGTGGCTTTTGCCTTCCAGCTGTATTCTACAGTGGATAGGAGAGAGGGGAAAAAATGGCATTAAAAGGAGATGTTTAGCCTCTTCTACCTTCCCCATATTCAAGAAATTTTGAATCAAAAATCCCCAAGTAATTTAAAACACATTAAGGACTATCTGAATTCCAAATGTAGATGGCTCTCTATCGCTAAGGTTACAAAGGTGGCAGAAGGACTCAGAGCAGACTGAGAGTCCCTTGTTCTGAAGCAGGAGCAGTCCTTAGCCCTGCATTTTCAGTGTAGTAATGGTGTAACCAAAGAAATAGAGCACGGGGAGAACCCGTAGGTGTCCCTACCTATGGCACCAAGTCCTGTGGGCACAGATAGGGTCTAGGCAGGACCCAGGGCTGCCCAGAAGCCTTTGTGCAGGTGAGTTCATCAGTGGTAGCTCCCAGACTTGCCCCACAGAGTGGTAGGAGCCATGGGCTGCTGTGTGATGAGCAGTTCAGCAACATGACCAAGAATTTCATTATTATTTTCAGCTGCCTAACTTGGTGTGACTGGTGGATTCACCAAATCCATTCTCCACTTTTGCCACCCAGGTAATGCCATGACTGTGCGGCGCTACCTTGTTGCTTCACCAGTGTGGCCCAAGTCCAGCCAGGCCCGGCCCTGCCCGGGTGACCCGCGGCCTCTGAGCAAGGGACTCCTGGGCACGCAGGGGAGCGCTCGGCCAGCAGCCAGTCCCACTGCTGCCCCACTGACCTGTGCGGAGGGAAACGGGGCCGAAGAAGGTCCGACCAATGGTTTCTCCAAGAGTAACGCCAGCAAGAGGAAGCTGTTTCGAGAGCAAGTTTACAAGTGCAGGTAGGTTGGGTTGACCTTCGTGGCACAGACGGTCTGGGCTGATGTGCTCTTTGTGTTTGGTAGCACATATAAAACATGCTTTGGGGTTTTAGTTCACTACCAGCAAAGCCTCACATTGTTCAGATGTGAATGCACCGCGCTCAGAGGGGAGTTCTATTGAGGTTGGGGTGGCCCGCTTCTTCAGAGGTGTATTAGCCTTGGCCACCATCAGTAGTTTGAATTTGTCATAACAGAATATATGAGGGAGGAGGGATGAAATCACCTCCCCATTCCAGGCTGGTATTTTGCAGGTTGATGTGTTGCACTAAAGAGCTCAGCATGAAAGGGATCTTTAACGTTCCAATGAAGACGTTAAGGCACCTTGAACTATGCTTTTGAAAGCATGATTCACTTCATGGATTTAGACCTATTCCTCTCTCGCCTTTCCTCTCTAACTGAAGCATTCCAAGTTAATGCAACCCTAAGATTGCATTAACCCCAAGTTAAGTGCAATCCCTTCTTATGGGATGGATCCCACATGAAACAAAATGCCCTCTATTTAAAAGCACTTGGAAGCAGCGCTCCTTGCTGAAAGGCTGGAGGGAAAAACGAGGCTGTGTGTTCAGAGGACACACGAGGGTCAAATACTTCACAGCATTCGGACACCTAAATTTAGTCCCCAGCAGGGAGCTACTATCGCTTTCAGCAGCACCAGGGCTCTGAAACTGTATGGGTCTCAACAAGTGCTCCCAAGCCCTGGGAACTGTCTGATACCAGGTTCTCCAGAGAGATCCATGCATGGAGCCCTGCATCTGTCCCCATGCAGGACCACCCCAGCAAAGGCAAACAGCATACAGGGAATGGAGTTCAGAGTAATGGAAATAACAGTAGTGGAAATAGTAGTGCAGATCTCCTGTAACTGACGTTTGGGTACTTATTGAGGAAAAATGCTATACTTAGCGGGTCAAGGAACATTACTGGGTATTGTTTTGCTGTCTTTGGAGCTGCCTTGTCAGTACTGAATAGCAGTGAGTTTGGCACAGATAGAGGACCAGAAGATGCAGCAGAAAAGGTAGATGTTTCCAGTAGAGAGACCTGGGCTTGGTGCTGCAGGGCAGGCTTGGTGATGCAGGTGGTTCTGCCCCAGGCAGCATGTGAGCCCTGGAAACATTTACCTGGTGCTTGCTGGGGCTTAGTGGTGTTGTGTTTATTGCACAAGCTATATGTTTGTAAATCTCATAATCCTTTCTCATTTTTCAGCAGGGGTAAAGTGAAGGCCGTTAGTTTCCTGTTACCAATGGATATGGCATCATATGCTGAAAATGCAGGTTCTCTCAAATGCCCTCCAAATCAGAACACAAAACAGTTAACAACCATCGCTGAAAAGGATATGTGAGCTGGTGAATTTTTAAAGGCCCGTCGATTCTCGAGATAAATTGGCCTTCAGTGACAGCTGTGTGTCAGGTTCCTTTTCTGCAAAACGCTTTGGCCGGGTGCCTTTGCAGAGTCACCTGGGCTGTGTTTTGGGTCACTGGCCTGTTGTTTAGCAAGGAAATGGAAGCCATGACAAAACCTGCCGGGAGCCTCCATGGCACGATGAAACCACACGATAGCAGGGGCACTTCTGTGCACAACCTCGCCAGGATCCCTCCCCTTGAGAGTGCTTTAAACGGGATGCTAATGCTGGTTTTGCTGTGTTTGTGTCACAAAAACGGGGAAACCGTGTCACCTTTTGGACATGCTGATCCTCTTCTCAGGCACTTCTTGTAAATGATAAAGAACCTGTTGCTGCTGTTAAAGGACCTGTGAGGCTTTTTCTGTCTGTAAAACTCTACAATTTCACAATACCGATACAGCTAATTTCACAGGGCATTACAGATTCATTTTACATTACCCTAAAAACCTCGAGACTTGGCAATGTCTGTTAATGTCCATTTTGTGTTCACAGTCTGTGAATACTGTGGCAAATGCTTTTAAAGATGCACACGTTTACTCAGCAAAGTGAATTTCTGAGCGGGTGCTAGGGAAAAGAACGCTGACTGGTATGATGGTGGGACTACAAACCTTTTTCTAGCTTGGTATGTTTATCAGAACTAGGGACTATACCAAGTCAAAATAGGGAAAATGAATGTGAGAATTTTGAATGATTGGCTTTGGAGCGAGGCTCAGAACAAGAGAGTCTTTAGCAGGAATTCAGCAAGCAACCAGGTACAAAATAAATGTAAGAAGGATCTATAAATAGTTTGTAAATCACAAAGAAAGTGTCCCACATTATTTTATTTGATATATCATCTTTAAAAAAAAAGGAAATAAAAGGCTATTTCTTTACATGCAGGCAATATCAAAGAGTGAATATTGCACAGCCAATGCTTGAATAGTAGAGATTTGTATGGATAATTCTGAGGAAAGATTTCATCTCATTGCCTGCTCTTAAATGATACGCTTCTCTGGAGTCTCACCAAGTGAAAACATAGACCTGGTGTTAAGAAACTTCCTTACTGATTTCCAGTGATCTTGTGCCCTCTTATAAAATTATGTGCTCTGGTTTTGATTTTGAAATTCAAGATGCTTTTTACATTTAAGTAAATTTTTAATATAGTTTCATTAATGAAGTACAATTTTAATTTCACTGCTATTTATTTGTAAATCTTCTTTTCAGCTTGGGTCTGCAGAGAGTTTCTTTGTAGTACTAGAGCTAGCAGTAACAAATAAGTCAAAAAAATAAGTCTACAGACAGTTGCCCAATGGAGAGATGAATTTCACTTGTTTCCAGTGGATGGCTACTCCAGTAAATGAGGTTATGGCTTGGAAAGTTTACTGAGAAGCTCACTTTAAAAAGCATTAGAGGTAACATTTTTTTTTATGATTTAATCAAAGCTTAATTGTCCAAAACTAGATGGTACATATATGTTCAGTTAATAACGTAAAGCTAGAAGCCGCACTCCTGTGCTCCAAAGCCTAGCAAGCAGAAACAATTCTAGCAAACCCTCTGAAACACTTGTAGGGTAGACATCATCACTCTACATATCCTTCTCCTTTGGTCTGAGCTACTTGCAGACCAAATAGTGCCACAGAGCACCCAGACAAAGCTGGGTTTACAGCTCTAATCTCAGAGCTCTAAAAATGTCTTTAAACCAAGTGAAATTTCATCATGTTCTGCTATGCGGAGGAGGATATTCCTTTCACCAGTCTTACCTCTCCGCTTGCTGTTTAAAGAAGAGCTTCATTCTTGTTGCAGATACTGAGGTGGAAATGTGATGCTCCAGTCTGTAACAGAGGACTGACAATATTATCTCTAGTGAGCTCTTGCTCCGAGTTCAAATGAGTTTCCTGTTCATGTCCATAGACAATTAATTCATGCTCAAAGATAATAAATCAGTCTAGGGTGCACCCAATGTCAGACTCCTCCACGGTACAGTACAATCCATTGACTTCAAGCTGGATTCATAGGACTGAGAGGACAATTGATGTGCCACATTGTCCACAATATTTAGGTCTATTGTATTCTTGCCCCTGTATCCCTGCAGCTGAACTTTGATTTTGATCTGCCATTACTGATTCTGAACATATCACAATGGCATCCTTCATTTAAGGAGCATCTGATACGAGGTAAGTGATGTTTATCTTAAATACTGTTATTTTAAATGATGTTAACACCCTTAATTCCAGCACTGATATGGGCCTTCTGTAGTTTTGAAATCCTTTATTTAGCTGGGGAAGGAATATAAGAAATAGACTGAAACCTGGTTTGTTCATAGGTGCCTTGAACTGGCCTTCAGGACTATGATGAATTTGATATTACACACTTCTGGCATATGCATTTCCTTTTTATCTTCCAAGTAGAGCATGGACAGGTGGCTCAACAAGTGCACAGTGTTTTCTAATAGGTATGAAGTACACAATATTGGCTATTCATGACAGAAAACACAGATTATATTAGATCTATATCTGTTCTGCAGTTCTACTACACGACTTTATCCGACAAAAGACTTGTTAAGAGATTCAGTTGTCATCACAGTTGTAACGTAGATCAAATTCCACTGATTTTATTCAAGGAAGCTGTTGGTTGTACTTAAGATAGATGATTGCTTCAGGGAATGTTTCTTTTATTGCAAATGCTCATTTGGGTAGAAATATTTCTAGCTGTATGAGTCACCTCTTTCTTGATTGCTACATGAGATACCAAGAAGTGATTTTTACACAGGGAATTTCAAAGCTAAGCCAGAGGCTGAAAAATGTATTTCCAACCATCCTCTAGTGTTTCCATTCTCCACCAGGAGTATTATATGGCATAGGTAGCATGATTAAAAATGAATTCTTCTCCATTGTTTTCTTTTTTCTTGAAAACTGTGATGAAATGCTTTCTTTCCTTTCTTTCCTTTTTCTTTCTCAAAAGCATGTGCTGCTTGATATACAAAATCAGTTCCACAACACCAAAATGTAGTAAATTGTGACAAAATGGGTCTGTTTAATATAAAGCAGAAACTTAGAGTAAATTGCAAAAATTAGAGCGGACATCTCTGATCTGTGGCTCTTGAGAAGTTGGTTGGACTTGTCCTTGGTTTTGAGGACAGGGATCATCTTCTGAATGCTGGTTGCCGTGGAGACTCCCACAATGTTTGGAATTATAAGTTTTTCCTGAAAGGAAACACTCTTTTAGTGTGTTTTTAATGGCCACAGAGGTTTCAGGTTGTCAGCTGACTGTATAGTACCTTGACTAGTATGAACGGGTAGCAAGGGAGGGAGTTATCTGCTCTAGGTGGTAACTAAGAGAATACCTGTTAAATCTGTAGCTTTGGCTTCATTTCCTCCTCTGAGACTGTCTTGTGCAGCCATGGGACCATCAGTATATTTCATTGCTACAGCTGGTGGCTGGTCCTTCTCTGGTTGAGCTGGCGTAACTGAAAGAACATCAGAAAAGCGTATCTGAATTATATTAACATTCATTGCTCAAGGAGGAAAAGATATCTCAGGTTGACTCTACCTGGCTGAGGAGAACTTGGTAATGTTTCAGTTCTGCTCTCTTCGAAGGACTGAGTGGAGTCATGACCAGAATCTGACTCTTTCAGAGGTCTTCCCATAATCTCATTCTCGGTTGCAGTCTTATTCCTAACCAGAAAGTAGGTGTGCATTTTCCCCTTGCCTTTCACTTCTATTTCTCCTCTTTCAGTCATCTCAAAATTCTTGTATTTTAGACATCTAAAGTAGCAGAAGAAGAAATAATACAGTTTTTAGAAAAAACTATTATAATGTAAGCAATAAAATCCGAACAGGTAGGGAGAAACAGCAGAATTGACCATGAAAAACTGAATTTGTTCCAACTGTTGCTAAGCAAAGCAGACTTGAATAAAGTTTTAAACATACAACCTGATGCAAAGTCAGGGGATGTAATAGAGTCAAATATTTAGGGGAACAGCTCCTTGTTGGTGGGCAAATAGAAATTAACAATTGAGGCAGCCAATATCAGCTAGACAATTACATCGAATCATTTCATCCTAGCAGGCAATCAGGTTGGTCAAGCATGATTTACCCGTGGTAAATCCATGTGAGCTATTGCTCATCACTCCCTCCTTTTCCTGCCCCAAAATGGCTGATACTGAAATAATCAGAACAAATAAAACTCTGCCAGCCCTGATTTCCTTTATAAGGATGCTGTACAAATGAAAACCAGCATCATCTATATCTGAAAGCTGCAGCTGTCCAAGACAGTGTTTCTTCGCAGTGTTTTTAACAGAAAACCATTTCAGCACAGCTACTCACTGATAAGCACTGGAGCTTAGATGAATTTTACTGGGGACACCATGACTCTCCATCCGGGAGGCTATATTCACCGTGTCTCCAAACAAGCAATAACGAGGCATCTTTTCTCCAACAACTCCAGCCAAGACAGGACCTGTATGAATCCCAACTCTAATCTTTACAGAGACATAAAGCGCACCCCCCACACAAAAAAAATCTGTTATTTAACATCATTATATGCATCGCTATATGTTAGTATTATATATGAACATCATTAGAAGAGCATATCTTAATGTTCTTTGTCACCTAAAAGTTCATCTTAACACAGCCCTGAGCATCCATAAAATACCAAACATGCACAGAGGGAGGCTCTCTGTGGTAAATGCACCCGTGTGGGTCTTGCTCAAGGTCACAGATGAGTCAAAAGAAGCTCTTACAGCAAAACATTAAGCAGAAGCCTGACGCACAGAGCAGCTGTGGCCCACAAAAGCTTGTGTTAGCAACTTACTTGGATAGGATTCCCAGAAACCGGGTTCTTTACTCCTTTTGCGGCTATTATCATCCCCAAGGCAAAGTTAGCAACCCGCTCGGCATGAGAAGATACAGGCACAGGGACTCCACCAACCACCATGTAGGCATCTCCAATCGTCTCCACCTTTAATTGCAAGGGAAATGAGTATGACTGTGGCATCTATACCCTGTTCAGGTTAGTGCTTTGCTGCCCACGGCTCTTTTACGTGCAACTATGCCCTCTTCCTTCTAAAAGATGCTCACAGCCAAAGCTCTGGCGTCTGTGATTTTTCTTTCCTTAACTCCACAGGAAAAATTCCAATAAATTCCCTTGACCCACTAGAGCTATCTATGTGAGGCCCTAAGGAGTCAGTGATGCTGCTGTGCCAGTGTCAGACTTGTTCCCTGCCACTGAAATGGGGCAGACCTATGTGACAAGGACCATTTCCAAGCATAGACCCCTGAGCCAGGAGGTAATCAGAGGACTCAACACTGTTAATGAGTTCTCTTCAATTCACAAGTGCTGAGCGGCCTTAAAACCTTTTCCTATTAATTAGAATAAATCAAGAGCATCTATTCACTGGTGATTATTATTAAGTGGTTCACATAAAAGAGTCTCTAAGGTTAGGATGTCAGCAAGTACAAAGCTTGAACTGAACTATTTTTGACTATCCTTCCCTAAAATAGTCCGTTTTACAACAACAGGCCAGTGTGTTTGAGCTGAATTCTAAAGGGCTGGTGCTCGCTCAAGAGCCAGGCTCCTTGCAGAGCGTGGCCCCTGAGAAATGCCTGGGGAGCTGAGCCAGGGCCTAGGGATGATCCAGGGAGCAGAACAGGCCTGCTGGAAGCAGGGAATTCTCAAAGGGTTCGGATGCGTTGCACCAATGCAGCGCACCGTGCATCCAGGCACGGGAGCTTTCTAAACTGCTCTTATGCAACTTCACTGTTACATTCACCATCAGTAAATAAGAGATTAATTTAAATTGCATTTACTGGCTTTCCTTAAAAAAAAAATGTGTAAATAATGATAAGGATTTAGATTGTTCATTTATATAAAGACTTAACAGTTCAGCATGTTAATCTTGCAAAATGTGTCCCTGTAAACATCTTCTATTGAAATAGCCTAGGGCGTAGTAATGCCAGTAATCTTCTACAACAACTTTAAAACAAATGTTTAAAAAAACTAATAATGCAAATAGATATTCTAACTACTTTTCGGCTGTCGTAGGAGATTCAATTTATCAAGATTTATTCATAACTTCAGACATTTGTAAGGTAGGATCAAGTTTATTTGATCAGTTTCAATAATTCATTTCTTTCTAGACTCCCTGTCCTCCTGCCCTCCACCCTAATAACCTCCTTCCATATTAATAGGAGTTATATTCAGGCGTCAAAAAGGAGATTATTGTAGTGACAGATAATTTACACATGATCTATGATTTAGACAGAATAGGATGCTAATTTCCCCCAAAATCTCTGTGCCAATTCCTAGATGCTTCAATTATTGAACAGCTTCCTTGCCAAGGCAGAAATTCCTCTGATTTCTCAGTACAAATTGCTGCAGCATGAACCGCAAGTCTGGCCAGAGCAATGGAATGAATGAGATTGGGAATTTACCCTTTAGTATTTCTGTCCACCTAAATATTTCATTTGTTGGTGACAGATACAAATTTAGGACCTGCTCTTCAGATGCTTAAATCTGGGTAACCTCTGGAGATGTTAATGGCAATTTTTTTTTTGTCATATGGGGCTCTGATCCTTCTAGCAGAGGATCACACATTACAGAGCAGATGCAATCAATCCTCTTTAGGGCCAGGAGGGAGATCTATGTGATCATCTAAATGTCCATGAATTAAAAAGTTTATATGCTAACTGTATGTTGCATATATGGCTATTTTCCGCCTAAAGAGGTACTTAATGAAAGAGTGACCTCTCTTGCAACAGGCTAGACCGAAGGAGAACAGAAAATTAGTCAAACTGGTTCATCAGCTAGCATACCTTGTTGTATTAGGATGGCTTTGAGAGAAGAAAGATACATCAAAAAACACCCATCGTGATATCAATGTTGTGAAAAGAGACCCTAGGCCATGCTAGAAATTATATTATGGTTCAAATCTTTTAAACACATTTAATCAGTTCTGCATGTTTCTTAGTTTCCATAGCAAAATCACATGTTATCCTTTTAATTAAACACAAAATAAATAGGAAAGGCAAATACGTTGTTTCTCTATGGCCACTACAAAATAGTTTCTTCATAAGTTTTGGAAAGGGGGTGGGAAGTAAGCGTAATAAAACAAAACAACCCTCTCTGTTCCCAGGCTGTTTCTCCAGCCTTTATCAGTCACTACATACCTTGTACACATCATGCACCGTAGTCAGTCTGTCAAACAGCAGGTACATTGAATTCAACATGAGGACTATCTGGATAGGCTCACATTGGGCACAGATGCTGGTAAAGGTCACAACATCGCTGAACAGGATGGTGCACTCCTTGAACTCTCCTGGAAGCACAGAGGTCAGCAGTAAGTAACCGTAACGGCTGGGCAATCCCAGCATCTGTCTGAGACCTGTTTGTGAAGCCTTCTCTCTTGCTGTTATTTCAGGATGTATGACTTTTCAATTGTAATACTCACATACACGTGTGAATGGAGAGATGCTGACACAAGGCAGCATTATACACAATATATAGCACATCTCAAATGATTTAAATCTTTCTCTGGTGCATGCATATGTCCTGAATGTGGAAGGACATTCTTATGTTTATTTCATAGAGACTTATTTAAGGGAGCAAAAGGATATGGTGTTCTTAAGGCAGATGGTTTCTGGGATCACAATAATATTAGGATTTTAGATAGCATGAAGGAACTAAGTTTTCTGGGAAAGATGTTGGGTTTTTTTTTTCAGTTTTTTTATTTTTGAGCTCTTATTTCTCTATGTAAACCTGGGTCAAAAACAAGAGCTTGGTTTGCTGTTGACACACTGAGTTTTGTTCCTTGAATGGACAGCTGCTGCCACTTCTAAGCATCTAGGAATCAATAGTGGCCAACAGTGTCCACATCTTTGTCAGAATAGCCCAAGTTTTG
>JAUBOD010000633.1:2788088-2799380 GCA_032353885.1 Nothura maculosa | reverse complement strand
AAGAAGTTCCCCCTCATCTGCAGATGGAACCTCTTGTGCTTCAGCTTACACCCATTCCCCCTTGTCCTATCACTGGCTTCCTTGCTGGGTTGTCTCCTCTAGTAATCTTTTGTAGTACTATTAATTACATACTGTACCTAGGTCTTCTGGTAACACCAATGCTATATGATTGCTCTGATTTTCCCTGCTTGAGCTGAATCTGTAGGTTATATCTTGTGCAGTATATTAGACTGAAAAAAAAATGGAGCATTTCTGTAAAAAGGTGAATTTGAAAGTCGTTTTTGTAGACATCAATGAGCTGTTTTGCAGCTTCATGAGGGCTACAAGCGCAGCAGTTTCAACCTTCAGAAGACTACAGCTCCCATGAACGCCAAGAAGGACTGGTCCTAAGCTGTGGCAGTGATGCACTTTGGGAAAAGGAGAGATAAAAGAAGGGCTTGCATTGCTTAAATAAGCGTGAGTTTAGAGTAAATAGGAAGTGGTAAGCTCTCCTGGAAAATTGGCGTGGAAACCTGTGATGGTAACAGAAAAAGTCTTGGGAACTTTAAGGAAACACTAGATTTATAAAGCCTTGAAGCAGCAAAGCTACTGCTTTTTTGAATGTTGGAGTAAGGGTGGCTGAAGGGAGAGGAAGGCTCTGTGGAGGAAAAACTGATAGTAGTAAAGCAAAAGGAAATGCTTTGAGAAAAGGAAGATGGAAAAAAAAAAAACCCAAAACGCTTGACTCCTTGTCCAGTACATGCCAGTGGGGTTGTAGAAGCACAATGAGATGGAGACTGCAAGTCCTCCTAGAAAAGGAAAAAGAATGACTAGGGGTAAGGGAAGTTTGAGGTGCTGGTCCCTCCTTGGCGCAGGCCTGGTTGCTGCTGGGGCTCTGCAAGGACAGAGGCTCAAGGCAGAATCCAAGCGCCTTGCCCAGCCCAACGGGGTGAGGTGGAGGATCAGGAACGTGGGCACGGCCCAGCCTGGCAGCAGGGGTGCGAGGCTCCGTGTCTCCACCTGCACCTGCAATCTCCTTCCTCATCTCTCCCTTTCGAAACGGAGGTGTCGGCGGTGATCCAAGCAGCACCTGCCTCACCGGCCAATGGCCCATTCCCGACTGGAGGATGTCTGCTGTCCTGGATAACCCCAAAACCTGTGTAGCTTCCCAAAAACAGATCTGTATCCAGCTGATGAACAGCTATGAAAAGTGCAGCATGTGTGACATGTAGAGAGAGAGCAGTGAGTTGAATGTGTAGAATAGGAAATGCACTGCGATACAAATTACGCTTTTGCACAGCACTTTTTTCAAAGGTTATATTTGTGAAGAGTATCACTCACTCGCAATGGGATATAGGGGAAATGATCCAGCATATAACTCCAGAGTTCTTAATCATCAGATTACAGTCTTTGTTTTTCAGCTAAAAAAAAAAAAAAATACAGACTTAAAACTGGAAGGATGGGAGTTTATAAGTGAGAAGCAGAACCATTAGGCAGCTAATTGAAAGGAGACTAGCTCTGACTTGCAGCTCTTCTGTCCCAACAGCTCGGTGGTGGTGTAATACCTGGAAAACAATAGCAATCCTGCTGTCCAGTAACATGTATGGACTAGCTATTGTAATCTTCACTGCAGCTGAAAACAAGGAGGCAGCAGGAGCAGCGCAGGTATTGCCAGCCCCAACCTACAGTGACAGCTCCTGCGGGGCTGCCCATCTAAAGGGTCTCCTGTTCAGATGGCAAATTCCGAAGCTGCATTGGCCTTCACTGCTTGCAGGCTTCCTTTGGCTGCCCCGGCCTGTGGCTTTTTCCCCGTTTTGGCCATGTGGCAACGCATAGTCCCCATCAAGCAATGCCCTTTCTCTGGGGTGACGGCTGCGCAGCTCCTCTACCCGCACATTAAGTGCAGCCTCTTCAATAAAAAATAGCTATCAATGCCCACTCCCAAAACGTACGGTGAGAGAATTGTTAACCAAACAGTACATATTAGGATGCTTTTTAAGGCTATTTGTTTTAATATGTATATAGGCTGATATCCTTAGTTTCACTTAGTTCCATAGCTCAGTTCCTGCACTCTGGGGGAAGTGGTGGGAACAGCAATGGAATTTTCTGGTGCCAAAACATCTCCTGTCCCTGCATAGCAAGGTGGCTCCTGCAGTTGTGAAGAGCATTACACTGTTTTGACAGGGACTTTTTAAATAGATAACCATCTGGAGAAACAGTCCCACGTGCAGAGGGTGGTTCGCTCCATCTTGTTCATTGCACATATCTCCTTGCACAATGCTTTAACAAGGGGAGAATGATGTAGAGCTGTTGGGGCAGCTATCCAGCACCAGCAAACTTTGCTGTCAAAGTAACAGTGAAGAATCCTTCAAATCTCTACCTGTCACCAAAACGTAATTAAGGGGCAGGGTTACCCAACAGAGTTCTTGATTCATAGAACTGGTACTGATGAACACCATAAAAATAATGGATTTTATTGGGTAATCTATGTTTGTGAATGCACAATCCCTTAAGTGAAGGCATTTTTGCAGGCCTGAGAATTCCTTGAATAACTATTTCTGCCCTTGCCGCAAGTCTTCATTAAAACAGAGCAAAATCCTCTGCATTTCACCCATAACATAATGTCAAGGAGAAACGAGCGTGAATAAAATCCTGCCCTAATGATCAAATTCCTATCAATGTAAACTAAACATCCTTTTCCTTCTCCCTGCAGGGATCTGCTCCCGTCTGCGCTACGGCTGAAGCTCCCGTCAGCAATGACTGTGATGAAGCTCTCTGCCCATCTGATGGCTCAGCACCGGCTCTGCACCTGCAGCACCTGGGCTCCGCTGCATCTCGTGGCCAAGGCCTCAAAGGCACATTAAGTTTCCATGGCATGTTTCCGTTTCAAATTTAAAAGACCCCCATAAGATGCATGCCCAACATACGTACAATTTGCTATTAGTGTCTTTGAAACATACTGGCTGCCTAGTGAGTTTTCTTGAGTTTGGCAGGTGGGCAGAGCTTGATGTCAATGTTCATCTCTCTCTCTCTGGATGCTTTCTTAGCAATGCTAAAAAGTCACTTTGAAATATTGCAGCATTTCTTCTCATTGGCATCTACACACGTTTTCTGTGTGTAGCTGCCATATGCTGCTCTCCTGTACCTGGTAGTATGTTTTACAGGGGCCCTAGGGTACGTGTTATGTAACAGCATTGTTCCTGTATGTGATACCCCAGCTACGGGTGACACAAAGCCTCAGTACATGTCTAGCTTTTAATAATTTCTCTCCCATCTTGAAATGGGTTGGCTTATTTATTTTATATATCTGTCCACACTGAAGAACTGCTTGTCATGTGTTAAGAATATTAAAAATATTCAAACAAGGATTATTTCTGTTGTCAAATTTTACAAATCCAAAGACTAAAAGAAAAAAAAATCCAAGCTGCTGTCCCTCAGTGAAAATTGACAATAAAATCATCAGCCTTTTAACTGGCTTGAAATGCTTTAGCTGTGTTTCCCTGAAGGCAACTGGGCCAGCCTGATTAATAGGGGTGTGTGAAATGATCTTTAGGACTTTCTACTCTGAAAAATCTTCCCAAGCTCCCAATAGTCCATCTGGCCCAGAGACGGGGTATCTTCATGGGTCTTGGTGGAGTGTTCAAAAATGCAGTTTCTTTTAGTAAAATAAGTGTATATGAATCTTTGGTAGCTTTCCAGGCACTCACTTAACCCTGACTATATACTGAGCACTAAATGTGAAAGAAATATACATCTTTCCTTAAAGCCAACTAGAAAAGGATTTTTGTTTGTTTAATTTAGAAATTGGCATTCTGCCCTATACTTCTCTGGCTGTTAATAGCAGGCAGTTTCAAACTGCCAGGTCCTGAGAACTGCTACAGGCAGTGAATGCACAAGAGGGAAGGATTTACACCTTTCCATTCGGCTGACACGGCCCCGTTTGGCAGAAGTCATCGCTGGCATTCCTGCCTTTAAGAAGTCTGCAAAGCCAGGGAGGTTTGCTGGGTTCTTGTCTGATGGCCAGGAGTAGCTGAACTTGCATAGCATTGCAAACAAAATGGCTAGAGCAGAACAAGAATTGCACCTATTATTTTTAGAAGATCTCAGGACCATCTAAGAATTTATTTGTTTTTCATAAGCAGCCTGGTACTTAAGACAGACTTTCCATTTAACATCCAAGCTGCATGCTCTTCATTAATGTGAATTTATTAAATTCCTGTGCTGATAAGATGCACATTTGACTTACAGTAAAATTGGAAATTTTGAGGAGACTTCTCGGATGCCTTTAGCTAAGATGAATTCAAACCCTGGGACGTTTTAATTAAGAGTCTTCTTAATGGTAGTTGGTTTGAAGGCAAGTTCAGGAAAGGATGCTAATTTTTTCTTGGGGAGCTTTGGGCACCTTGGCCAGAAATGATATCCCAAAAGAGAAGAGGGAAGAAAGCATTATGGTTATTTTGTAATTTTTCACTGGTGCCTTGTTATTTATGCCAAGCTCCTAAAACCAGCAGAAAGCAACGGAACAGCCAGTGTAACTGAATTTGCCTTGTGGGTCCAAAAAGGTTCCTATGTGCCTATCTGTAACTGCTGTAACATCTGCACAAGATGAAATAGAGAAGCAGGAGAAGGTGATTACAAGTAAATAACTTGCAGGATTGTTTATTCCTCAGCTCCTAGCTAAACATGGCATGTTCGTATTGAAATGCAAAGAGGAAAATCATATTCCAGACATAATTCTTTTTGTGTTAAATTACTACTAGCATCCTCTCTCTGTACTGAAGTAGAAATATAGCATTTACATTCACTTTTTTTTTGTACTAATGCTAAGTGTATTACTTGTTCAAAATAAGGAATATCTTGGGTATGCACAATAATTATTTTTTGAGAGTGCTAAGGGCAATGTAATTCTTTTGGGAATGGTTTTGGCTTGTGCTACATAGGTAGAATCTGCAAACTCTGTAAAAGCCTTTCAAATTGAGGTAGTGATTTTAATAATCACATGAATAAAACATCTTTTAGACAGGTAACTGGAGCCAAATAAGCCTTGAGATCTGGCCACTATAGTTTTTAATCCTCACTATAGTTCTTAATTTAAAGAATTTAGGTGAGAAAGAAACACTAAGAAATGTGATTGTATCACCTGGAAAAGGTGTTGTTATTCGTTCAAATATTCCTTTCATTGGTAGAGTTGTCATGTATAAATTACATTACTAACTGTGAACTTTAGTTAACATACACTGCATCAATAATAGAAAGATTTAGCCCTACAAGTGATTCTCCCACGATGGCAAAATGGTCTAGTGTGGACACAGACTTTTGCTCAATCATGGAGAGTATGTAACTCATCCTTTCCTGATCTCGCTTGTTTTCGGGTTTTTTTTCCCCCTTTTCCCTGCCCTTTGCCTTTTAACATCTTGAAAGACTTTTGCAATTTCAGCCTTTAAGCAGCTGTCAACTCAAAAGGTTGAGTCCCATGAAGAAAGGGATCCTTTAACAGACTTCTGTCTGTCCGCACGGATGAGCCGGGCCCTCACCCGCTGCAGTGCGAAGGCAGTAGGGGCAGCGAGCTGAGGGCTCCGAGTGCCCGGCTGCCTTTGAGCTCCGAAGAACGAGGAATTTTCTAACACGAGCCTGGCTGTTATACAACAAGGCTGACTGTACAGCCGTGGGGGAGGGATGTCAAGCAGCTGGAGGCAGTCACCTCGTCAACCGGCACCGCCAGAAAACACCTGACCCTGGCCTAAAGATCGGCCGCTTTGCTAACTGTGGCTCTTGTCGTAGTTATCTTTCCTTCTGTAGCACTAAAAATGATCTGGAAAGTAGGCAAACAACCTCTGACCAGAAGCTTCTCCCGTGCAGAAGGAACTTGGTAAACAATACATATATTTTATGAGGAGAAAATTCCTGTGAGGGAACTTCCCTCGTCACCCTTGGCCTGGCTGTGAAAAGGCCGTGGGCACTGAGGCGTTGGCGCTGACTCATTTCTGTCACCTCACCGACGTGAAATGTCAAAATAGCTGGGGCAGGAAGGCCAGAAACGGCCACAAATGAAGTCAGTTCTATGAGTGTGACTGTGAAAACTGTGAAGCGTGTTATACTCGCCCCCTTTTCAGAGCAAATTCTCTCAGCTCCGAAGAAACTGTGCCGGCACTGAGCAATGAGCTCTTGTAAGGCCCAAAACGTGCTGGCCATCCCCAAGCACATCTATCCCCAGCCTGCGTGATGGGCAGCACGGCAATGAACACTACCTGACAAGCAATGCGTGTTTTCTAACACTGTTTTCCCCATATAGGTACTTCACCCACCAAGACTAAGTCGCCTCTGACCTGTTGTTTGTATATATTTTTTTTAAAAAAGATTGAATTTTTTGAATCTTTAGAACTTAAAAATGATTTACGTGGTATTGCTGCAAACTTTAGACTTTCAGATGAGTTTGCGCACAGCATTTTCTTCCTCAGCTTGCAACTGAAACATTTTTTTTTTCTGAAAATTAGCTGTTTTGAAGCAACTGCCGCTGTTACATGCTGTTATGCGGCACGCTGTGCACGCCGTTGTTGGCCTCTAAGAGCAGATTCTCATTATGTGGTAGGAAAAATTTCTGAACCTGAACCATTCGTCGTAACGCTCTGCTGCCGCTGCAGCTTTCACTGCTGTTTGCAGAGGATGTAACATGGCTCTTCTTTTATCATTAATTGTTTTTTTTTGTAATGTCCATGTGGGGATGTGATCTGTGAATCTCTCTTCTTGGCACTGTGGCAGTGGTCTCAGGGTTGGAAAATGGGGCTGTCACCCAAGAGTTTATGGTTTCTGGCTGCAATCGCTTCCTCTCTTATAGTGGCAATGAGGACACAGGCATTTACACAGTTATGTTAAACTACTGCGGTCTTTCTTTGACAGAGAGGAAGGCAGGGCAAAAAGCAAGTGACTGTGTAGAGCTTCCTGCAACTGCTGCCATAGGAGAAGCTGCGGTGCTGGTGAATAACAAGGCACCAAATTGCTTTGCGTTTTGCAGGCAATATTGTGCAAGGTGACAGTCACACCAAGCGTTGCAGACATGAGTGTGCACTTGGAGGGAGACCAGACTTAATCTGTTCAGCATTTCATGTATTATTCCAGCAGCGCTGAAGTGGGTCAGGTACTGAGAGGGAAGCCAGCGCTGGTTGGACAGCATTAATTTCTGCTATTATGTGCATTGGCTGGTTAGACCTGTTTTTAAAATGTGCCACTACACGATGCGCTCATTACAGCAACCTCACGATCTGTGCAGCCGGTCTAGGGGCACTGAGCATGAAGAGTGAGCTCGGAGCAGGCCCGGGCCGGAGCAGAGCCTGTTCCGCAGGCACCAGGGAAGCGTTGACCGGGCAGCTGGCTAGGCTGGGCTGGTAGCCTAAGTCATTGGTAGGTGACAGGACCTGAGCCTGATCTCTGCTTCCAGCTTGCAAGGGCACTTGAAAGTATTTCTGTCTAATTTTCAAGTTGTTAAACAGTTTAAATTGTCGTATCTTAGCATTTACTCAATTTGTGGTGACATTTAAATGCACAAGAATTGAGATTAAGAGTCAGCCCAAGCAAATGTTACAAGCAAAGAGTTTTGCCGAGGAGACAAGGCGATAACTTGACCCTGCCCATTTTCCTCCTGCGCTCCGCCTGCTCAGCGCTCTGCAAGGAAAAACCCTCCTGGTCCCGACCCAGGGACTAGAGAGGCTCGCGGGGGCACCGCCAGGCCTCGCAGCCACCCCCATGGGGCAAAACAAAGAACAAACAGAAAAAAAAAATAGAGCTAAAATCATCACCTGCTTTTTCACAATAAATAATATTTGTATTATTACTGTTTGTAGAGGAAATGAAAACAAGTTTAATGGAAAAAAAACTGCAAAGCTACCTGATGTGCTGGTGACTTTACTGGGTCTAATTATGCCCCTTCCCAAGTCCTCTGAAGCAGTGAGGGTGGGAGGTTAAAAAAAATCCTTCATTTGCAACATGCGGGAAAGAAAGTCTCCAAGTAGGTAGAAACGATGCAACTATGTGGGACAGGGCACCTCAGCACTGCCCTGCTCCCTTGCAGAGAGGCAGCAGATAGCAGTGCCTAATAAATCCCGCTTCTCAATATTCCTCATGGTTTTACAGCGCCCCATCCATCCTGTACCAGTCACAATTGATGCACCTTAAATATGACATCAATCATTGAGATATCATTCTGATTTACAGGGGAAGGACTAAGGCACTAAATGTGTATTTATCTGCGTGTGCGGTGCTTTGTTGTTCTTTCAGTGATTCGGAATAAAGTTCTGCTTTTGGCTGAACTACTTTTGTCAGAATCTTTAATGCAGTGTGTTAAAAATCAAAGTATATTTTTGGACTAAATGTTTACTCTGGTGGTGCTTAGCTGTGTTACAAAAAGAAACAAACCAAAAAAATCCATTTTCCCCTAGGTTTTATAAGTTGTGATAGAAAGAATGTTTTGTTCGTTGTGTCTCTCGAGAGCAGCAGGGGAAGTGCAGAGGCTCTCTTACAAATATGGTTAGTGTCGCATATACATCATGCAATTTTGAAAGCATCCATCAGATGCAGAGATGGGCATATAGCTTAAAAAAAAAGTGCCTGCCCCTAAACTCTGCACATTAAAGAACGGGAACTTGCTCTTCTTCCCACCCCTGCACGCAAACCCTGTTTTGTTTCTTTTTCTATATTTGGACCTATGGAGTGAGGTCAAGCACTGAAACGTTAACCTAGGCATTTACACCCAAGCATTTAGGTACTTCTGGGATCAGGACTGGGTCATTCTGTTTCCTGCTGTGACAGAAACCTCTTGTTTTGATTTTTTTTCTTTGTATTTTTCCATAGTCACGTATTACTGAGGGTGCTGGGAGAGGGGGAGTGTGTGAGGAAGACCTGAAAATACACGTACGTGTGAGGGCTGGGAAGTGTGGCTTTTCTGCAAGATAAGTGTTGCTTTTCAGCAGAGCATGATCAAGCTTTACCAAGGAAAATAATAACTTGGAGGAAAAAAAGGAAAAGAAGGTGAATGGCAGCTTTGGATACTGTGTGTGTGTGAAGCTCCTCTCTTCTCCTTAAATCGGCGCCACAGGGCGGCTAGTTCTTCCTGTGCTAATCCGGCCTCCTCCGCTCATCCGTCTGTTTTGACCGGGGTATAATTGACATTAACATAACGGAAATAGATTTTCTTGTGAGCACAACCCTAATTTTGACCAGAACTTTATTTGGGAGACTATGCATGGACAGAGAAAGCTCGTGCTGAAAAGATAGTCACTGTCTGCACACAGGGACATCACAGGGCAGATCCCAGGCTGCAAGGAGGAGGCATCTCCGGCCGGGCCACCAGCCTGCAGCGGGAGACGTCCCAGACAGCAACCGCAGCTCGTAATAATTAAACACAAACCCCAGCACCGTGTGTATCCTTGAGCGTTAGATCTAGAGGCTCTGAGGGTAAAATTAATGCTGGCATGAGCATTGAGGGAACTTGGGGTGAGAGTAATTTTATTTTTACTTCAGCACACAGTGCTGGGCTGACAGCGGTGACTCGGCACTTTCCAGGCCCTTGGATAAATATGTGTCTTCGCAGGAGCAGGAGGCGAGAGGCCGAGGGCCCAAGGCTGCGGGGAACAAAAGGCCAGGACCAGAGGAAGGGCCAAAGCAGCAATTAGAAAACGTTATCTAAGGCAACCAGCAGTAAGGGGTAGTGGGAACGTTCATGTCAGCGTTTCCCCCCATCTTTTGTGAATGAAGAAATGCTAGTTTTCTAAAACAAACTGTTTCTGGGAGAGTTTTGCATTTCCAAAGCAATACTGCGTATGCTGCAACGCACACTTGCAGCATGCTCAAAATGGACAAATCTTAATTTTGGGATAATTTCACAAGTCAAAATTACAATTTTCCAAAAGACTTGGTCTTCATTGTTATAGAAAAAAAAATATTCGGAATCTAGATAAAATATTGCCCTCATTTGACAAAGGAAATACTTAAGAGGAGAAATAGTATGCAGATTGTATTGAAACAATATGGAAGCCATGTTCCGCGCACTGATAAATCGCAATCCTTTTGTCCTCGCCGCATCCTTTCTGATTCACCTGCGTGCACTGAACTTGTATTTTGAGCAAGGCCGGCTGGTGTTGCACAGCCAGCTTGCAATCATTGTTTACTGTGCCCTGTTATATAACATTATCTCTAGGCGTATACTTAGTTCTGATTAGGAGATTAAGGAGAAAACAACCCTGTGCAGCAGCACGCAGTCTGGAGGGGAAGGGGCTGTGGTAAAACGAGGCCACCCCTGCAGCAGGGAGCGGGGCACGAAGGGATGGCACCCACAGGACAACTGGTCTTAGTGGTGACCAGTGACAGGACAAGGGGCAATGGGCACAAGCTGGAACACAGGCATTTCCATGTCCATGTGAGGAGGAACTTCTTTACTGTGAGGGTGACAGAGCCCTGGGACACGCTGCCCATGGAGGCTGTGGAGTCTCCTTCTCTGGAGGTCTCCCAATCCGCCTGGATGCCGCCCTGTGCTCTGGGTGTCTCTGCCGGAGCAGGAAGGTTGGACCGGATGATCGCTGAGGTCCCTTCCAACCTCCACCATTTTGTGACCCCGTGACAACATCAGTGCAGAAGCAGCTGAGCTGCCTGGAAAATGGACACCCAAAAGCCCAGGGCTTGGAGTGGCGTGAGGGTCTACAAGGAGACCTCTCCCTCATGGCGCTGGGGCAGCCCCAGCGGAGCAGGTTCTAGCCCAGGCTCAACTTTGTCCCAGCTCTTCCATGTGCGCCGTGGCTTCATTGTCCCCATGGGGCCTGGCTGCTCCTCGGGCTGCCCAAGCTGCCTTGGGGAGCAGCCCCGCAGAACCCGGCACTGCCGAACCCCTCTTCCCTCCGCTGCCTCGGCCCTGTTCCAGCGACCTATATTTAGCCGGGCGCTCATCGCCTCAGGTGGCAAACTCATTGCGCAGGCATGTATCGTCACGAGAGGGGGAGAAAAAAAAAGGCAAAACATAAATAAAGGGGAAAACAGGCGCCTTGCGTCACGGCGGGAGCCGCCTGCGGCCGCGCTGCGTCACGGGGGCAGCGCTGCGCCCCGGCCACGGAACTGCCGAAAAACCGCGTTCTGCCCCCAAAACGAGAGCGCCTCGCATGCGGCGGCGCGGGGAGGCGGGCAAAGAAAACAACACAAAACAAAACAAGACAAAAAGCGCAACACACAAACGCCCCCAAATCGCCCCAAAACGGGCAGCCCGCGCGGCCGCCGCCGCGGCGCGACCGCCCGCGCGCCCCTCGCGCCGCGGCCAATCAGCGCCCGCCGCTC
>JAUBOD010000633.1:2643931-2664026 GCA_032353885.1 Nothura maculosa | reverse complement strand
GCTTGGGGCAAAATGCTCCCCATCTTCTTCAGAAACTTTAGCATCGGAGTTGGGTGTTGGATTGTCATGAGGAATGGATTTCTCCTTTTGTTAATAATGACCCCAACAAATGTGTCTATGTAAAAGTCTTGAGCTGTGTGCTATTGCTCTTGTAAGTTCTCAAACTAAAATGTGGGTAGGAGACCTTGTAGAGAGAATTTTCTTAGTCCACCGTCTTGCAAAAAGCCCCATCTCTGAAGAAGAATTTGTCAATCCACTTTGTCACCCACTTATTACATTAGCATTGTAAAAATTCAGCGGTCATAGACCTCGCTTGTATTTTTGTCTTGTTAGAGCACTAGATTAAAAGTTACCTATCACTGAGGTTTTTAGCTTCAGAGTTATGAAAGCTTGTTGAAAGCTTGTCGATATTCTGTATAGCAGGTTAACTGTGTCTTCCATCCTACACGCTTTATATTTTTCCCCTCTTTGCACAATACTTAAACTGTTTGTTTCTTTCAGGATATGCAAATGCACTTCTTGTTACTGAAAGGCATAGAATTTGAATACACTGAAATCTATGCCAGAAACATAACACATGAATGCCACTTCTGCTCAAAGATAAATTTAGCTTCCCAGCTAGCTGATTATGCTGCACAATGGGCATAGCAAGGCCAAGAATTGAACACGTTAACTAGCATTAAAAAGGATTTACTCTTCCCATGTTCAGAACACTGCATTTTTCCCACTTATTTGGTTGGTATCTGCTGGAGGTCGCGCTCTGAAAGGGAGAACAACCCTTTCTAATGGCATGGCAGGAGTGAGAGGGTAGGGGAGCATGCAGCTTCCTGAGGAAAGTGGGTACAGGAGGTCATAGGCTTCTTCACTGAAATAAATATAAAATGTGTACTGTTGACTATGGGATCAGTGTTGGTTTCAGTCATCCCACTGGGGAAAATGCAAGGCTGTCCATAGCTGGGATCCCTTTGGGGTCTGGGAGGAGCCTGTGGCCACTGAAGGAGAGAACTTGCCTTGTAATATATAGTGTAAAGCGATGTGGTAGTGTAAGGACAGAATAATGTCTGACTGATTTAGCATGCCAAGTGTAGATTCACTGAAAAATGTCTGGATCCCTTCTGGTTTGCAGGCTGGGTCAGGCAGAACTTCTGCAGTTGAAAGTAGGATGGTTAAATAGGAGCTTAAATGATGTGTTCTGTGCAGGGACGTGGTCTGGGGCTGTTGCTGGTCTCATTAGCTGTGTGTGGCACAACCAAGAACTGTTTTCTTGACTTGAAGTAAGTCTGCATAAGAATCTTTTAAGTGTTTTTGCTAGCATACTGGGTAGTGATTCATTTTTTATTACCATTGGCATTAAGTACTAATTTAGTTTCCTCTCAGTAGGAAGAAGAGATGGTAATACTCCAACTCACACTAATACTGCCTTAAAAATGCATGTACACCCATATGCACATCCCTGCATAAAATGAAAGCCTAGCTTATGTTTGAGTGGCAAGCCCTGATTGCTTTCTACAGGGAAATGGGTCTGTCAGTCTGTAGCTGCTGTTTGGGAGAAGGAGGGTCTTCCTTTGAGATCAAAACTTGAGTTTTCGGGTGTCTAGTGGATATTACCATTGAAACTCCAAGAGTATTCCTTGCTGAAAAACCACAAGGAATGCGAGTTCACTTTCCTAATCAAGCTGTTGGTCCTTCCCATGGCTGCTTCCTGCTCTAGCCAGTAGTGTGAGATCAAGGACAAATCATAAGACTTTCTAGGAAGTGTGACTCATGTAACCTACTTAAATGTGGTCAAGTTAATTGGATTTGTATTTTTTTCCCCTTCACTTTTATCAGCTGCAGCTAGTCACGTTCAGCTTGGTTTTTGGAGTAAGCTTGGAGCTGATGGTGAGAGCTGCTGTGGAAGGAATCGAGGGCTTCAGAAAGTGCTTGGCCAGAGAGAGGAGAGTAGTGGGAAGATTAATTACCAGGACAGCCCTCTTATAAAGGGGCCTTTTGGCTTTTTGGGGAGTTTTTTGTCCTTTCTTACATAACTTGAATCATCCCCACAGGTTCCTCTGGTCACACAATCACTAATGCAGTTGGGTTGGAGGGAGAATGACATCTCGCAGCTTCTCGACTCCGTTGTTCAGCACTTGGCTCCTCCTGTGCTACAACAGCAAATGGTGGCTCCAGAAGCATTAGAGCCTTGGAGGAAAATGGATTTACTGAATTCGTTAACTTTCAAGTCTTTTAGCACAGTTTAAGTGTATGCTATTAAAAGATGATTAAATGAATTTATGAAAACACCAGCTGGTTTTCTGGTAATAGAGCGCTGCAGCATGGCTTGACTTGCAGCGTAGGTAGGCTATGCAATGGCAGAGCTTCTAGGTGCATTATACACTTAGTTATGAGTGGGAGGCAGGCTGCTGAAATAAAGTGTAAATGGAAATATTCTCTGGTAGAATAAAGCATCTCTGCTGGCCTGAGCTCTGGTGTAGTTTGTGAGCCAGAGTGCAAGTCTGCAATTATATGATCAGAAAGTTCAGGAGGAGGAGGGACCTGTTCATAGCTTGCACACGTAGTCCACAAATGGCATTTTAATTAGTTGTATACTTTATGCAACCCGTTTAGCCTCTGTACTGGGTAACAAGTTGACTCACCATCGTATTTGAGACTGGCACTTAAGTGCTTTCCTGGAGTACCTCGGTGGGGAACACATTGGCTTGCCGGTCTGCAGAGAAGTCATTACTTCTGAATATGCTTGCATGGAAGAGTGTGCAGCCTAAAATCCAAACTTAACCTCTAAAAATCGTCTTGCTCTCTTCTTACAGTGAAAAATGCTAGTTATGCAACTAATTTTCTGTTCTATGCAAGTGTAGGTTCCCACAACAGAAGGTCTGTTTGCATATGTATATGTGCTCCTGTTTGCTGCAGAATAATGCTTGGTATGTGCCAGCACATCAGTTGTTCTTAGAGACCATACCGCAGCATGTGTGTTGGGACTAAGGTATCATAAAGGGCAGCTTAAGGAGAAATCTGAGGTTCTGTTTTTCTGAAACAAATACAACTGATACTGGTTTAAAAAGTCTATTTAGCTATTTTGTCATTGCTTCTAGCAAACTCTAGACTTGAAATAATAGTCATAATAAAGTAGAAGTATGAATCCTTTTGTTAGAACTATGTCAATGGTGGCAAGAATGTGTCCTAAGATACATCCATTCTGTAGCTAAATAAGCTGAAAAGCAAAAATGCCTTAGCTATATGCAAGCTGGCTTAACCTTTTTCCTTTTGTTCTGCAGGTAACTTTGAAACAGGAATCATGAACTGGCACTTCCCCCTTCTCTTTATTCTTGGGACTTTAACATCTGTGTGCTCCCAATTCAGTTTTTATCCTCTGGAAGAACTGAGCTCCGATGTTGGGATCCAGGTCTTCAATCAGATAGTGAAAACTAAACCTCAGGACAATGTTGTGGTTTCTCCACATGGGATTGCATCAGTATTGGGTGTGTTACAGCTGGGTGCTGATGGCAAGACAAAGAAGCAGCTGACAACTATGATGAGATACAGCGTAAATGGTCAGTGATTCCTAGGAATTTCTGAGTGTGTGTGGCTTTTTAGTCAGAATTTTGAAATGGTCTTCAAGGTGTGCTAGATGGCAGCATAAACTACTTGTTAACTTTTTTCCCCCAAAGCAAGAAAAGAACATATTTCTGGAAGCTAACAGAAGATTTGAGTGTGAACATCTAAGTAAGCTTGATTTAGCTTATAAATAGCTTCCCTTAATGACTTAAGGGTCCTAACGAGAACTGCCCTCTCATCCTTACAAACTGACTTTCCAGAGCAGAGCTGGATGGAGGTCTAGTGCCAGCACAATGTAGGAAGGTAGTAGTGTTCCATTTCAGACTTTATTAAACATACTCCATGATTCCTCTGCTAACAGGGCATCACTGTCACTTAAAAACAACGCAAACTAACCATATAGCTGATGCTTTCACTTTGCCCTTCAGCTTTGTTCTCTTGTATCTGCTGTCAGGACTTGTGAATCTCTAGTTCTTGTAGTGCCCTCTTCTCGAAGCAGACATTTCTGCTCGTCTCTGTCTGTGATAACTGCATGCATCTGGCTTGGTATTCCTCTGCCACTGTCTGCCCCTCTAATGGGTATAGGCTGAAGGTTCTTGCTGCTTTACTTTGCATGCAGAGTATTTTTGTGAGTGTTGCCTGCAGACTTAACATCTTAGTGCCAGCATTCAGCCTTCCTTCTTGGAATAGGAAATCCTCTCGGAGGTAAGTGCACTTTTCATTCTCGAGCAGTGTCATCATATAATATGTTGTCCTGTCTTCATTTGCTTTGCTGTTTTGATTCTGGACTCAAAGCACAACTAAATAATGTCAGCTTAATTAAAACCTAAATGGTACGAATTGAAATCTCTTCATGGGATAACCAGCTCCATATCATCTGAGTACTCAAAATTTAAGTACTTGCAACAATTCCAAAGTGTTGCATTGGCTGGTTTTATTTGACCTAATCACTCTCTGATCTTAACTATGAGACAGAGGTTCTCAAACTCTTTATCAGTATCTTGCTATTGAGATTTTGTGGGATGCTACCTCTGTTTGCACAACCTTTTCTGCTCTTAATTGCGTTACAGTCCTTTGGCAACTACAGCAATGGTTATTTGAAAAGGTAATAGTTGGAAAGTATTTAATCTGTCTTTAGCTGTCTTTTAATGCGATTTAGCAGCTGGAAGCAAGGAGGAGAGCCAGCATCATGAGACCAGCCAGCTCTCCCCGGACCACCAGCATGTGCTCCGTGGACCACCAGTGGTCCACAGAATACTGTTTGAGAACCTCTGTTATGGTATGTGCACCAAAGGAGTTTGCCCATAATAACGGAGAGTGAACACGTGGAACTTCATGCAAACAGTTCTACTAAAGCATTCATTATGTTACAAACAGCAAAGCCATCGGAGGCTTTCCCTTATATGCATCTAAGAGGATAACTTTCTCACCACCTTCATTCTCTTCATAAACTCGTATGTTTGTCTACATGGGGAAATAGTATTTTTTTTCCCGTCCCTAAAAGGCAGTTGGGAACCAGGAAACCCACTGACAACTGCTATAGAAATGGTCACCGATGGATTTTGTCCTGTGTAATGGTTAAACATTGAATTGCTTGAATGGCAGTAGCTTCCCTGGGTAGACAAACTCTTATTCATAAGCTGTAACACCTGGGAGGACCGGATATGATGACCATATCCATTCTTCCTGCTATCATATGCCTTTCTTCATGTGCAGCTAAAAGGTTAGTAAGCAGTTAATGCAGGCTGCTTTCTGATCTCGAAGGCATTGACTGTAAGCATTGGATCCCATTGCTCTTTTAAGACAATCCTGTGTGTCAGGGCCTGACTCCTGCTTTAGGAATTTTATTTTCTTAATGACTGCCCTTAAGACTTGGCTTCAAGTTATTTCTTTTATTCTCTGGTACATGGAAAGGATGGTAAGATAATAACCTTTGCTTTACAGTGAGGCTCAAGACTCCTTGTGTAATTCTTCAGGCCTGTTGACCTTGGATGAGAAGGTTGAGGCCTGGCCTGACTTGGCTTGTCATGGTAGTGTAACTGAGTGTTACGTGGACTTGCACAGCATGCAATACACCTTGGAAGAATGTGCTCAGTAATGCCACCTCAGCACTTGGGCTTTTCTCTGGTATTGTCTATAGCAGTCTGCACAGACAGCTAGGCCCGGAACAGATGCCATGGTGAAAGGTGGCATTTTAGCTGGGAATAGCGGTGTCCTTCAGCTGAGAGATCAGAAATGGGTGTTGGGGAAGCTCCCTCCTGCCTTGACACGTGTGTTCTACCCTAGCACTTGAAATGTCTGACCTTTCATGTCATTAATAGCTGAATAAAAGCGGTTTGTTTGTCATCTTATTCTTAATTAAACTTGCTGTTCTTTCCAACTAGGAGTTGGTAAAGCGTTAAAGAAGATAAACAGGCTCATAGTCTCAAAAAAGAATAAAGACATTGTTACAATTGCTAATGCAGTATTTGCAAAGAATGGCTTTAAAATGGAAGTGCCTTTTGTTACAAGGAACAAAGAGGTGTTTCAGTGCAGTGTCAAGAGCGTGGACTTTGAGGACCCAAATGCAGCATGTGATTCCATTAACCAGTGGGTGAAAAATGAAACGAGGGGTGAGTATTGGCAAATGTTTTCTGGGCATGGCTTCTAAGTGGCATCTCTGAGACATCTCAGATTTCCTGCATTAGAAAATGCAGGAGAAAAGATGGAAAGGGAGGAAGAAGCTCTGCCCTGCAGCTAGGAAGTGTTCTGAAGCTGACTTGTGGGTGTGGGTATGGTGACTTAGAGCCCATGGGCCGGAACCCAGCAGTCCCAGTGCCGTGGCAAATACAATGCCTGGTTCCCTGAGGGTTATCTGTAGTGGCTTGGTTAGTGGCTTTCTTCATGGGAGCAGAGGAGCTTCTAGTGATCTTTGCTTTCTGCCAACCTACAAGATACCCAAAGAGTGCTGCCCTGGAGCTACATCTTCAAAAGGACAATATGTGTGAAAATTTCTAACGCAATAAATCTGATTTCTAATGAAGCATAGAGCAGTCCAGCCTTTATTCTCATTACGCCAGATTCTTGCAAGATGTGGCAATATTCTTTGGGTCAAGTTCAATAGAAGATTTGTAATCAACACTGCCTTAAAATTTGTCACGGTTCAAGCCTTTTAGCATCTAGCTGTTAGGCATATACATGCCAAAGCCGGGGGTTTTCCTGTGACATAGTCATTCATAGCTTAGATAAACTCCATATTTGGTATCTCTTGGAGTTTAAAACAGTGCTGACTAAACGTGAGTGTGCCACTGATGGCACTGAACGTGGCTTATGGAGAAGGAGGGTGTCAGACTTCTCCACGGCGTCGCTACCTTTGCATAGCCGCGTTATGAGCAGCACATCAGTGGCAAAACTTCTTCATCTGAAGAGGTTGCCCCCAAATGCGTTCTCCCTCAAGCAGCTGGTACATTCAAAGAAAAATAGACTGAAGTAACGTGTGTGTTAATAGCTTTTGTGATCAGTTGCCTGGTGTGATGGCAGCGCATACTCAGTCTGCCCTTACTGTTTTTTAGGTATGATTGATCAAGTTGTAGCTCCAGATGATATTGACGGCAGCTTGACCAGACTGGTTCTGGTAAATGCTGTCTACTTCAAGGGCTTATGGAAATCACGATTTCGACCGGAAAATACAAAGAAACGTCCTTTTTATGGAGCTGATGGGAAGACCTACCAAGTTCCTATGCTGTCCCAGCTATCTATCTTCCGCTGTGGTAAGCACAAGGGTTTTTATCTCCATGTTAAAATACTCTAAGATATTTGCAGAATGTCTGCGTTCTCCTTCAATCAGAAGCAAAGGCATTCAGTATGTATGGGCTATTTAATTATATTTCTTTTGAGACTGATGGTAAAAAGCTTTCTAATCTGACATCAGTGTATCTCAGACTTAAAACATATGGATCAAGTTGCTCTGCAGTCATTTAATAGTGGCTTAAGATCAAACTCTTTGTCAAAGTACTTGCTTTATCCTAGTGTCCTAAGAAAATAGTGAAGTATCAGCATTGAAAACTTTGCATGTCACAAGCCTTACAGGAGGAGAAAAAAGATAACATTTTAAAAAGAACACATGAAAACTGCCTGCAGAAACTAAACATTAATCTAGTGATGAACTGTATATAAAAGAGAGATCAGACTAATAAAGATATTAATTGGATAATTAAATGAAAGAGCAATACATTTATAAAAGAGTGTATAATAAGAAAATGGAATGATAATAATGGAAGGAAAGCCTGAGTAACACAGAGTAAGGATTCTGACTGTATCTCTCCAGGTGTCAAGCTGCTCTTCTAATTCAGATTAAGTTGCAAGTGAGGACCTTGCAGGTTCAGCCTGGCTGCTGCTGTGTGGGAATCGCAGAGAGACTTGATGTCACTGACACTACTTCAGGGCCTCAGTGCTCTAGATCAATGTGGATGTTATTGGTCACAGTAGAATGAAAGCTTTGACTTATCAGTGCCTTCTGTTGCCTCCTTCCAAGAGGAGAGCTGTACAGTTTGTAACTTTCATATATACCGAATCTAGGAAATAGACCTAGAAATTTAACCCCTGTTTCAGTTTTTTGTTCATCTATGGACTATCAGTGAAGTTCATAACTTAAGACAGATTTATCTTAATGCTTATGGCTGGTCTTGAGTTTTTATATATGTGTATCTACATTCTGATGCTTGTTTTTAAAATTCAGAAGAAAAGCCCCAAAAACCCTCTGTATAATTTGAGACTAGGAAGGAGTAAGGGAATTCATGCTGAACTAGGACTTGTTTTAGGTAGTATATCTTAACACAAGGATACTTTTATCCTTTTTGTAGTGCTTAAAATGAATCCTTGCGTTTAAAATCTTTTAAGCATCTTTAAAATTCTATCAGCTGTGATTGTAAAGATAAGCCCACTTGTGTTTTGGCCAATACTAATAAAATAATGTGTGTGTCAGAATTGAATGAGAAAAGCAGCGTCTCCCAGCCAGATCATATTTTGTCACATTTCTATAGTTAGTGTATGCAACTAGTATTTTTATCTGCAGGCCAAAATCTGAAAACCACTCTTGCAATAAAAGGAAATAAATTGCAAAACTTGATGTATTCTCTCATAACTGCAACTTTACCAGTTGTCTGTCAATCTGATCTCAGTGAAGGCAAGTTGCATGGCCCTGGCAACAAGATTAAATTTTCATCCAGACATCAATCTTCAGCTTGGACTGACAAGTAAAGACTAAGGTGGAAAAGGGAAAGCATAATAAGATGTTATTGCTATCCAAAGACTTTTCCAGAAACTCTGCAATTTGACCAACAGGTTCTTACTTGAAGGTCCTATAAAAAGCACTTGCATGCCAGAAATCCCAGAGTTAGCAAAGGGAAGAAAAGATAAGGATGAACCACCTCTAGTTTGAAGTGGTAAGGAAGCTAATTAAAACTGTAGCCTGCTCAGGTGCAACAGCTGTAACTTGGTGCTCGCTCCTGGATGCAAGGGATAGGATGTCACCAGAAGTGTTTGTAGTGCACAGTGCTCTCTGGGGTGGCAAATTTGTGGTGGCCAACTTGTAACTTGTCCAGCTGAAATAACACCAATGTGGTTACGAAGTTACGTGACCAGACCCAATTTGAAAAGCTTTCAAATCCCCACTCTTATTTCCTCTGCCCAAATTCTCCCACAGCCAAATAAGCAATATGGAAACCCCCAAGGCTGACAGCTACGTCAGGGTTAGATTTGTGTTTGTAAGAGTCTAGAGAAATTAAAGGAGTTCAGAACGTTTCGGCACTGCTGTATGTACCTGAGCAAACTTGGTCACTACCTATGATGATTTCTGAGCCCAGTATTGCTTTTGGTTAAATTTGAATTAACAATCTGATGTTTCTTTCTGATTCTTAAACATTTCCAGGGTAGGATCTATGCACTGCTGCCTCTTGCTTGCCTACCTTGTAAATTCCGAGAGCTGTCTTGGTGAAATGAGGGGAAAAAATGGATTTAGGAACTGTAAGATGCCAAGGATTCTTGAAGTAAATGTAATGGACTATTTTGAAATAGAAGCTCTTTCATTGACTTTGAGGGGAGGAAAAAGAGCACTTGCCTATAAGGTGTCTTCAGTTTGAACATTGAGAAATAAAAACAGCAGGACTCTCTCCAGTTGGCTCTATTAGAGCTGAGATCTAGAGTAGGGATCCCAGCTGATTCAGATCTGCTGATTTCTAATGTAGCTGGCTTACCATTGTGGCCTGATGAGGCTCACCTGGGAAATAATACTCATTTCAAACCTTTCCCACTTTTATTTTTTTTCCCCCAGCTTTGTTTCCTACCTTTTTTTGTTGTTGAACTAATACCTGTACAGACCCACCAGGTGCTGTAGAAGGGTTGCCTGTCTGGAAAGCACTAGTCTCTTAAGACTTTCTTACAGTCGGTTTCAAGATATGGGTAAAGCTTTCCTGACAGACCTTACAGCAGCAGGCACCCAAAGAGAAAATAGAGATTGAGGGCTGTAGTAACCATGGCTTGCTATCTTTTTTTCATTTTTTTAGGCACTACAAGTACCCCAAATGACCTGTGGTATAATATAATCGAGCTGCCCTACCACGGGGAAATGATAAGCATGCTGATTGCGCTGCCTACGGAAAGCACAACCCCACTCTCTGCTATCATCCCCCACATCAGCACAAAGACAATAGGAAGCTGGATGACAACCATGGTAGCAAAAAGAGTGCAGGTTATTTTACCCAAGTAAGTACTGGTGATAGGCATTTCCTCCTCAAGAAATGTCTCTGGGGGTAGGTGAATGAATTCTCTCCTTGTATACAGGAGAAAGGGTGTTTAAAGCAACTTTTGTACATAATGCTGATGATTATTTTTTCTTTGCCCTCTAGATTTACAGCAGTAGCAGAAACAGACTTAAAGGAGCCTCTGAAAACACTTGGTATTACAGATATGTTTGACCAGTCAAAGGCAAACTTTGCAAAAATAACAAGTAAGTTACTTAGGGCTGTTCTACCACTGCGATTGTCTGGTTTTGTCTCGCCTATTATTACTAGGACACACCACATCTTCAACTGAAATATGTGCTGTAGTATCTTTTCCCTTGTTCTGCGTTGTAGGAGATGTTGGTCATCTTGTTGGTCATGTTGGTCAACTTTTTATGCATAGTTGTTATCTGAGTGTCTCAAACACTGTCTGTAATGTACAGCAGGGCATATGACAACACTGGGGTTTTCACTTGGGCCATAACTGAAGAAGCACCTACAATGTTTGCATCTTTTCACAAAATTATATGTACACCTGTTTAAACTGTCTTGAGCTGCAGGAAAGAAGCAGCCAGACTAAGTGCCTATTTTAAGGAACTGCACCAAAGCAGAGCTCTAAATATTAGCCTCTGAAAATGGCAAGCAAGCTCTTGGCTCTCAGATGAAGTGTTGGTGCCTCTCTCCTGTTTCCAGCAAACCAGCTGCTACAGAAATCTTACAACCCTCCACTATAGTTCAAGCTGTAAACCAAGCTGTAATTGAGAATAAATTCTTGCATGCTAATTGCAAGATGTTTTTAAGTGTGTTCCCATGCCTTCTCTTCCACTAGTGAGAGAAATGGGATTGTAACAGAATATATTTTGAAATTTCTGTAATTAAAACAAAATATAGATGGATATTTGACATTTAAACTGTTAAGTAAGGAAAAAGTAATAAATGAGGAAAGGAAGTAAAATAGCTTCTTCCTCTTTTTTGTGGTAATAAATTTAATGTCTGTATTCCAAGAGCACTACTATTAGTGTTTGTGACCTGCTTTCAGTGCTTTGCTGAGACTTCAGGATTTGGGCAGAATTGTAGCACTCATGTTCAGCTGTACTTGTAGCTGCAAGGTGCTTTAAGTATTCATTTGCCTGCTGAAAGAGCTGTTGTGGGTGGTTTTCTTTCCAGGAACAGAAAGTCTTCACGTATCTCATGTTCTGCAAAAGACAAAAATTGAAGTTAGTGAAGATGGAACCAAAGCTTCTGCAGCAACAAGTAAGCAACTGTACTGCCAGTTACTGGTCTCCGAGTAACTGAATTAGGAGGATATAGCATCGAGTGAAAATAGTCTACTTAGAGACCATTGATGGATTTTATTTGGACATAGATCAGTTGGATTTTAATGGCGGACTTGTATATTCTTGAGAAATTACAGTAATCTTGATCATGAGTGTTTGTACACCCTAGTAAGTATAGACAAATTCTCTAATTCTCATCTCTAGAGAAGAGTGTTCTTAACAGCCAGCAGGGTGGCTACCAATAAAAATCTCTAGGCAACTGGGTGGAGGAAAGAAGGGAATAAGCTGACACATCTTTTTAGCAGGACAGGTTAAGATTTGCTTCCATTTTTGTTGTTGTTGTTCTTGCTTTGCTTTATGGGCCCTATGGGAATAAAGTGTAACCTGTGCTGCTTTAAGTATGTCTAAAGCAGTACATCTTAGATGTTCATCAGTACAACCCTCTACTATTTTCTATGAAATTTTACTTAGGTACACTATATGCCATGTTAGGGCACTTCATTTATCTAACCTCACGTCTTATTTTTCTTGCAAGCTGCAATTTTAATAGCCAGGTCATCTCCTCCTTGGTTCATAGCAGACAGGCCATTCCTATTTTTGATCCGGCACAATCCAACAGGTAAGCAATATTTCTATGTAACTTTTTGTATAGAAGTTTTTGTATGTGTTATGTGAAAGAGTCAAGAATTCCCAGATGAAACTACTGAGTAACTACTGCTGTGTTTTTTGCTTAATTTTAATAGTAATAAGAAAAAGTATATTTTCATGCTCTAGAACCAGATCATTTTCTTCTGGATGCATCTTGATGCAGGGAAAAATAAAAGTATGGGCTAGCAAACCAGAGACCACATAAACCATGTCCAGTTCATAGGTACAGAAAAACAATCTTTAACAGTCAGGGGAGCAGAGTGGAGAGGAAATGGGAGTTATCCCCATGCTGCTGATGGAGCATTAGTGAATAGAAGCTACTTCCTGAAAGACAACAAAAGAGTTTTAGGCCAGTTGAGATTTCAGAGTTTTGGGGTGTTGCTGCAGCCCACCATGCCCACGTGCGTGTTCAAACACGGCTCTGGTTCCTCTGCAGTGTGGGTTGAGCTTCTTGGAGTAGAGCTGCCCCAGTTGCATTGAATAGCTCGTCTGCTTGGTGCACTGACATCTGGATAATAGATATGCTGCTCACTGGGGAATAAGCTGCAGCTGCCAGCGCTCGGAGGAGAGCAGGCTCCTGGCAGCGCTCCGCGGGCTGAGGCTCCGCAGAGCCTGTGTCTTGGCTGGGAGCGGGATGCGCTGGCTGCTTCCCAGAGCCGCACGGCTCTGCTCCTCATCTCCATGCGCTGCTGCTCCCACCCTATAGTGTTATCATAGTACTATATATGCTACTATATATCATTTATATATTATAATAGTATTATAACTACGGCACCGGTGCTCCTGCGCTGACACAGCCCTCCAACCCTCACCCCTTCACAGAGCTTAACTGCACTGATGGACTCTGTGCTAATCCCTGTTTTCCTCTTATCCTGCAGGTACGATCTTGTTTATGGGACAAATATTAAGACCTTGAATGTGGAACGGACTTTCTTCAAGAAGTCACCAGCCACGTGACGCGTCCCTGCTCTGTTAAATATTTTGTACACTACTTTCTGACTTCACTCAAGAACTAGTTTTTAACCACTGGCTAGGTTTGAAAACGAAGTCGATGTAGTTCTGGCTTTGTGGCAGAAATACAGATTGAAAGCTACAATATCTTTTTGAAATGTCTAGAAGTCTTTAAACTACTGAATGGTTACCTATGCTAGCAAACTTTGAGCTTTTCCTGCATCTACTAAGGATTTTATGTATGCCTTTTGTGAGAGGATTTTAAAGAATGAAAAATGTTCCTATTAATGTTGGTTTCTCCTTGCGTGTGAAAAGATTTAATTTTGTAGATACTGCCTATCAAGATAACTTCTGGTTCTTGAGTATCTTGGTACTTGGCTGTTCTTGGTAGAAATAGATTAAAAGTTCTAGCGACTTTTATTTTATATAGTGCATGCATCACAGTTTTAACAAATGTGGTGTCAGATACTCATCGCATTGTCCTGTCTTATTGTAATGTAAACTTGTCATTGCTAGTATCCACTTTCTATTGGATTTAAATTTTATATTTGTTTTTGTACAAAGGAATAAATGAATAAAATTGCATTATGAACTATCAATGTTGTGAATGATAGTGATGTGCAGATGCTTGGGACAGACCCCATGGATCTATGCAGGATTCTGAAAGACTCTTATAAATAAAGAGTGTCTCTTATGGCCTGTTGGCCATACCTGCCTAAGTTATTCCTGCTCTGGATGAATGATCCCTGTGCTAAATATGGGAAGACCAAGTTCTTTGTATGCGCTTAGCTCTTACTAAGAGTGCTCAGTAAAACACCTAGGTGTTTTTTCAGGGCTTTCCTTGTGCTTTCTGCAATGTAGGTTTATGTGCTTGTGTCTTCAGCTTTGTGCAGGGCTTAGGTGAATGCAGACTCGTCAAGGAGAAGCACTAAATCAGTTTGGTTCATCACAGATGGTGCTTTGAAAGCATGTTTTGTTGTTCTTGGGGGGATCTGAAGGAAAAAGCAGATCTCTCCTATTATCTCCCTTTCTCAAGGCCAGGTTCATGGAAACAGCTGGCCAGCTGACGAGTGGTCTGTGGGGAGAAATTCCTGCAGCGTTTCAAACCGAGCACTGCTTTAAGTAGGTGACTGTTGCGTGTGTCCACAAGTTGGAGGATAAACGAGGGCTGGGCATCTATCAGGTAAGAACACAAGATTTTAAGCAAAAAGAGTTTCTAGCAGAGGCACTCGATTGTGTTATGGGTCTCCAGTGGTAATCCAGTAAAAAAGTTGATCTTAGAATAAAGAGCAGCAGGTAACAACTTTGTGTGTCAGGGATCCTTTTTAAGCTACCCCACCACGCTCTGGAGCAAGAGATTCTAGTTTAAGCTTTTTGGCTTTTTGTTTTCTTGTCTTGAATGGGTGGCTTTGCTTTTCTGGTTTTGTTTGTTTTGAGGAAGCTGCTTCCTCAATGCATATAAGATTTCTTGGACTTGATGACTGTTGCAGTCAGGAAGAACAATAGGTCTAGCTAGCTGTCCTCTTAGGGGATGTGTTAGCTGCCTATCCCTAAATCCTCACAGAGAAAGCTGTCTCCTGGGGTGGTAATGCATGCCCAGAGCTAGGTCTCCTGCAATGCTGACTCCAAAACTCCCTGAATCTCATTCTTATGTCCTGTCAAGAAGATGGTGATGCAGGCAGCAAAACCAGATGCTGCATCTGTTTGGCACCAGAAACTAGTAAGATCAGTCACAGGGAAGTTCTCCAGGTTGCTGGGGAGCAGGGTGCTTCCATTGTGAGCCTTAAGCACAGAAGATGTGTAAGGCATTTCAGAGTAGCTGTATTGCTAGTTTGAATCAAAGTAGCATCCATATAAAATAATTTTATAGTTGCTTCTAGTAAATTCTCACTTTCAATATTGAAATGAAAGTGTTGGCATTGGAACTGAGCTCCTGTGGTGTGTGCACACAGAAACAGTGTGTTCTGGGCCACAAGCAGGCTCCAAATTGGACCGGGAACGAAAGTAAGTACCATGACTTCAAGTTTTCAGTGTACCTTAACCCTGGTTCTCTGTAAACAACTGTCCAGCCCTTCTGTTAGTCTAGAAACAGCTCAACAAAATGAGGTGACCGCCTAAAACTACAGTTGCTCTGTGCTTGCTTGGTTTATTTCTCTTCCCTGGCCAGGCTGGAGCTGGGCAAGGCCAAGCAGGCAGCCTTGTTCCATGGAGAGCATCCAGGGCTACCTCGGAGCAGTGCCCTAAACACACCGATGGGGAATGTCGCACGTAGCAGCTCCAGCAGCGCGTGGGTGAAATATGTCACAGCTTGGGAAATTGTTTGTCCACTCTCCTATTCCCAACACTGTCCAACAGTGTCTTCTCAGGGCTGGGGAAAGAAAGGTCTAACAAAAGGGACTTTGAATTAGGATGCTGGTGGCATCTGCCTGTCAGCTGGTAGAGGAGATCTCAGGGGAAGGAGGATAAGAGGCTGGGAGAGAAGGAGAGATTAGGTTAGCGGCTGGAAAGTTGGCGGCTTTTCCAGCATGAGTCCTCCCCCGGATCCACGCTCCTCCAGAAAGCGCAAAGCTTTGGGCCTGGGAATTGATTCGTATCAAGTTTCCAGCCCTACTTAACTGGAGTCCAGCTTGCAGTGCTGGTGGTAGCCTGTGCTGGCTGCAGCCTTATTAACCCTTCCTGCAGCAGCAGCTCTCTGGCTGGCTTTGGAGGACGGGAGGATCTGCGTGCAGTCTCCAAGGGCTGACTCTTTGGCCTAGAGGAACATCTAGCCCAGCCTGAGCACGGCTTCATTTCTTCACTGGGGCTGCATGCTGGAAGGAGGAGCGGCAGCCCTGGGACGGGATCTGTAAGGCTTGGTCTAGAGAGCAATTGGATCCGAGCTGTGCTCGCAACTGCGGGCAGGAGCGAAGCCGCATGGATGGAGGGCAGAACTGCAGCTTGGAGCACGGCTCTGCTCTGGCACAGGCCCCCTCTGCCCAGCCGCTTTCCCTGGACGTGCCTCAGTTTCTCCAGCCTTACAGCAGAACTAACAGTCTCTTTGAGACCTGAACCTCAATGCAGGGGTTGTCAGTAAATGGCTAAATAAGATTATAAGGAAGCCCTGGACAGGGAATGATGACAAAACGCTCCTGGCTACACGCAGTTGGTCCCAGAGACCAAGAAATTGTTGGAAAAGGTTGTTAGAATTTGCTAATTTTTTTTCCTACACTGTGAGGAAAAACTAGCTGTCTGCTCATCTCTTGATTTTAAGAGGCTGCTTAAACCATGTTAATTACACTCACAAAAACACCCCAGAAACCAAATATAAACACTTCTGTGGTGGCTGAAAGCGGCCTGGACACAATTCCCTCCCCCTCGCTGGGGGCCTGGACGCTGTGTCCAGGATCTGCCCCCTTCCCTCAGCGCTATCCATGGGAGCCCCGTGACGTCACGGCGGGACGCGCGCGCGCAGCGCCCCCTGGCGGCGCGCGGGCCCCGCAGCCGCGCGGGTTCCCCCCAACCCCGCGTCCCGCGCGGGATCCCGGTGCGGATCGGCCGGGTGTCCCCACGGCAGGAATGGCCCTGGGAACGGCAGCGGGAGAGGCCTGCAGCTGGGCGCAGTTTAAAAGATGCAGCCTCTGCGGTGACTGCGCGTCCTTCCTCCATGCGGATCCCACACTAACTGTCCTAGCAGGAATATCCGCTCGTTTGCTGCCCGGCGTTGGCATCGCTCCCACTGGGACACGGCCCTAGGGGTGTTTACCAGCAGCACCGTTCCTGCTGCGCCACGGGGACAGGCGGCAGGGAGGGAGCGAGTCCCTCAGCGCCACCCAAACCAGATCGACATTTCCTGCTCTTCCACGAAATACGGCCGCGCTTCTTCAGCAAATACGCGTGTTTTCTTCCAGGAAATACGGCGGCCCCGCCCTGCGTGGGAGGGGGCGCTCTACTCCAGGCACTACGGGGCGGCGCCGCTACACGCAGCGTTACGGCGCGCGGCGGGGCGCGTCAGGTGGCGGGCGCGGGAGGGCGGGCGGCGCGGCAAGATGGCGGCCGAGATCCACTCGCGGCCGCAGAGCAGCCGGCCCGTGCTGCTCAGCAAGGTGGAGGGGCACCTGGACGTGGTGAGCGCCGCGCTGCTCATCCCCAAGGAGGACGGCGTCATCACCGCCAGCGAGGACAGGTACGAGGCCTGCGGGGACGTGTGTGTGCCCCGCCCCGGGGACACAGAGGCCCGGCGGGAAGGGGGTCCCGGCGTGCTAGGATGGCGCCCCCCGAGCCCTGTGGGAATTGCCCTCCGTCTCCAAGCCCTATAGGAAAAAGGTGCCCCCAAAACCATGTGGAAACGGCCCCTCAAGAGGTGGGAAGATTCCTCCCACCCCGAACCGTGCAGGGATGGAGCCCTGCTCAGCCGTGTGGGAAGGAGCCTCCATCTACACGAATAGGGCTCCCCAAACCCTGTGGGTGCAGACCCCCGACCTTGAAGGATGCTTCTCTTACCCCCCTAAAAAACCCTGTGGAAGGGCCCTCCAACCTATGGGAGTGCCCCCTGCCATCCTGATCCTATGGGAATGGGTGCCAGAGCTTTGGAGAACAGGCCCCCATCCCTGTGTGAACAGGCCTGCGAGGGGCTGCTGCACAGGGCAAGGCTGCCCTGAGACACCCGGGCCATGGGGACCCTGCCCAGAGCTGCCCTTGGAGGCCACGGGCGAGGAGGAGCCCGGGGAGGCCCCGTGGGGCGGCCGGGATGGTCGCATGGGGCGGCCGCGGTGCTGAGCAGGGTGTCGAGGCGCTTAATAGCAGCTCAAACAGAGCAAACACCAGCGAGTAACAGCACGCGCTCAACTCCTAAAGCTTGCTGCTAGCGTGGGCTTTTGTATTTGTTTATTTTTTATGCAAAAGGGGGAGATTTGTCTAGCTTTAGATGAAATATCGGAGTTTGGTCTTTCAGTAGCTGCTATTAAAGTTAAACAAACAAACAACAAAACTGCAGAACCTGCCCTCGTGCTCGGGTAGCACACGGTGTGTTGGTTACGCTGTCTCGTGGCCCAGCAACGTAAATCTCACATTAAATACGTGAGGCCTCCCTCCGTGAAGCTGCTTATCAGCACCGTTGAGAAATCAAAGTGTTAGTCCACATGCACTTCCCTTGGGGAGGAATGAATGAATGTGTTTGTTTTGTTCTTGGCATGCAAAGGATTGCTTGTTTTCAAGTGCTGGCTGGTTGAATTTATGATAAAATAGGCAGTAGAAGTAGCTGAATTTGGCGGGGGAGAGACTTAATAAGTTAGTTTCTGCTTGCAGCTTGTCCGTGAAAATAAACTTCATGGTAGGAGCAAGCTTTGTTTTCCTTGCAAAGGCCTGTAGCAGATGATGCCCGTGTTGAAACTTAAAGCAGGCTTAGCTTAGCTTGCTTAGGCAGAGCTGGGGATACAGCTGCTGCTTTATCTGGGTAAATGCTGGTGTCAGATACAGAATTGCTCAGGGAGAGCAGGGGCCCTTCTCCACCTTGAGCACATTTAAGTCTCAAGGGAAAACTTGTGACTGAATCTGGAGGCTGAACTCGGGTTGCCTGCCTGAATGTGGGAGGCACGTGGATCTTTAATGATCAGAACCCACTGCATTGCTTCTAATCGGGGGTGCCTCCTGCAGGACATCAAAGCCTGCTCACTCACATGTCCCTCACCTACACATTACAGGTTATCAAGTTTCTTGTTTTGCCCCAAAAATGGGGTGCAGGGGTTAATGCTGCACAGCTGGCTGTGCTGCCAGCAGCATGCGGAGTGTGGAGCTTGGAGGTGGAAGAGCTTCTGCACTCGGTGTGTTGGAGCAGTGTAGCCACAGAGCAGGGCTTAAGCAGTTTGGAATAAAGCTTAACGCAAGCAGTGCTAGCAAGCATTTCATAATAACCAGTTGGAGGAATGTGTTCACAAGTTAGGCGTTGGGGAAAACATTATCAGTGCACAAACCACCTCTGGGAATGTTTTGGATTATCCTGTTGGTAAAGTCCTTGCAGCTCTTTTTACTGTAAACTGTTTCCTAGAAACGAAGTCCTGATTTATCTGTTATTTTGATAGGAGAAAATATGTGTATTTAGATCTCCAAATACTAATCAAATCTTGGCATTTTGAAGATCTCAGATCACACAAGGAGGCAAGAATAAGTAGCTTGCTAGAGTAAGTAGTTCTTTTTCCCAGTCTCATTTTTTGGAATTTACCTAGTTAGGTGGCCTAGCAGGGTCCTGTGTGACTCTTTCTCCAGGAAAATACCAGGAATTGCTTGCAGTATGTCCCTCCTAATCCATGTAGCCAGCTCAGGTATCAGCTGTGAGTTAGATATTGCTGTGTGAGAGCGACTGGTATTTGCTCAGATCTGAGATAGTCCAGTGTGGGCTGCACAGATTTGTGCTACACACGGATCTCTGGACTTGGTATTAACCTCCTTGTTCTCTGCGGACACGTAACTAAGGCCAGCTGTTTTCCAGCTGTACTTGGGGATGCAGAGGGATAACAAGCTGGTGTAAGAGATCTGCAATTTGAGCAAATAGAATAATATTTACCATGGCATCTCTGGAGTCCCTCAAATACTTGAAAACTAGTGCTCTGTGACTGCTGCTGTCACATTGGAACTGCTTCTTGAGCTGCAGTATTAGGGATTGGTTGGTTTGTTTGTTTTTTAGTTACGGAGGATAAATATCTTACGAAATTAGTGCTATAGTGAGCAGAAATTCAGCAAAACAAGCCAATTGCAAGTTGTGTCCTTGAATTTGCTTGCACTGTGGTTAAACCAGACTCCTTGTGCTGTTTTGGGAACACAGACCAAGTCAGCCTAAATACTTCTGATTTATTTTGACTGCTAGGAAAATACAGTCTTCAGTTCCTGTTAGGAAAACAATTGCTAATCACAGATTCCAGACGGGAAGGCAGT
>JAUBOD010000633.1:2599514-2619817 GCA_032353885.1 Nothura maculosa | reverse complement strand
ATTCTGCTGAGAAAGGCTGGTTTTCTGCATAGCTACTGCTTCGTATCACATGGTGGGCTGGAGAAAAAGGGACTTTCAGGAAAAAGGCTAGATCCTGCCCCCTGACATGAAAAGGCAAGTGCTATGGCTGCTGCTGGCAACAGGGAGAGACGTGCCCTAAAGGATTGCCCTCGGAACAGACAGGGAAGCAAAGGGCAGGGAAAGAACAGAGGAGAAAACGATTCGTTTCCGCAGGGACATGCGCGGTTGTAGCCTTCCGTGCCTGCACATATTGCAACACCTCGATCCTGCTGCCACCTCGGTGTTATCAGTGTTTGTCTGATAACGGCCTGGGGTTCTGCTTGCATACCTGTAAGTGCAGAGTTAGTGCCTGCCTTGTAAGTGGCTTGTTTCCCTCCCAGCCGTCCTTGCCATCAGTACATGTGAACACGACCTGAAACCCACAGCAAGACCAGAAGAATGTCATTGGGAAACAGGATGAGTCAAAAAATATTATTTGGCCTGAATAGAAAAAGGAATTGGTAAGTGACCCCTCCACTTAACAAGGGGATTGATACTGGTCACTGCTGTTGAAAAGCTTGAGCACTCATATTTGTTGAAGTGGCTGTGGTTTCTGTCATCTGTCTGGTGCTTGGAAAGGCATTTTTACCTATTCTGAATATTAATCTCCCTGACAGGCTGCATGCTCCTTAATTATTAAAATAAACATAAATCTATAAAAGATGTTTTCATTGTTGCACAGAACTTACTCCTGACGATTCAAAGAGCATGCACTCAGATCTTGCCTGCTTTTTTTGTCTGCTCTTACATAGCTGTATATTTACTGGCGAGCAAAGACTTTTGCAAACTTTGCCTCCAGGAATCCCAGTCTGAAAGACAGGAAGGGCAGCAGGTTGGCATGGATAAGGGAGGGAGAGAAAATTCCAAATAAATGAATCCTTTTGTTTGAGGCAATGTTCTACACAAAATTACTTCCTCTAGTGTTTGGTTGTTGGCTGATCCGGCAGTGAACCCTCTGTGTGGGGACAGGTCATGGTAACAGCACTGGTTTGAGAAGGTCCTCAACAGAGGGACTTTTCAGTTTGGAAAGAATGATTCCCAACAAGAAAATTTGGACCACCTTCGATGAAGATTTTAGACATTAAAATTAAAGAAAATAAAAGGAAATGTGTTTTTCTCATGGTCTAGGTGGAACATTTTGCCAAAGGTTGCTGCTGACCCAGGAGTTAGGTGGCTTATAGGGGAAGGTGCCACTGGTGGTTTGTCTGGATTCGGTTTCTGGCTCTGAATCCTTAACCCTGTGATTTCGGGAGGCTCAGGGCTATGGAATGAATGATTTAGGCATTAAGTTTTATTGACTGTTTTATTGACTTCCCTCTGGGAAACGTTCAAACAAGAACTCTGTGCAGGAGAATCCATAATCCAGCATTAGATTGTGCCTTACTATTTCATTCAGTTGAGCTGAACACTATTTTGTGGGATTTGATGGGAAAAATGGGGTTTAGATTTCTGCTTAGAAATTCGTAATACCCGACTGGTGACATGGTCCTCTTCCAGCTTTGGCCCCTCTGGGGTACTTGAGTCCTGTTGTTAGAGCAGAGGCCACTCCAGGCTCGTTGACACTGCGGGAACCCCGGTTTGCACGAGGCTGGCTCCGAGGAAAGCTCATTTTCCGAGAGCGAAGGAGAAATGTTGCAAGAGATCATCAGCTGCTCCTGCGCACGTGTCCCTTTGGATGCTTTCACTCACAAATGAGGAAATCATGGGAATCACCAGGCTGTGGGGTTACTTTTGGGGCGGGGAAAGGTTGGAGGGCTGAGGGGCAGCTTTTGCCCTCAATATCTGGCTGTGTGAGAACACAGCTGTGTGATGAGGAGGCAAGAAAATGCTGCCAAACTTGTGGATCGTGTTAGGTGTTTGCCCCTTGGCTGCCCCGGCGTTTGATGGATGCCTTCAGAAAGTCTACGGGGGGCCTTATAAACATCAGGATTTTGAAGTAGTTGGAATAAGATACTGCAAAGCATCAAAGTGCCAAAATGATGAGGGCATGGAGCAGACGGCGCGGTCCGAGGGGGCAGATGGAGCTGCTCCTCTCTGCAGTGTCTGCAAGGTTCCTGCGCCGTCCTCCTCAGGCAGCTGTACTCAGCCGTAGTCTTTCTGCTGATGTCTAAATTAAAGCCACGCTGCTCCTGTGCAGACAATTGTTCCTGTAGCACACACGCACAGCTACTAATTACCATCCATGCCCTTAGTTTTCCTCCTGCCCCGTTGCTGCAGGCTGCCTGTCTGTGGCTGCTCTGGGTGTTGGCGTTGCTGAGCGGCCAGGCCTGGGCTCCAGTTCTGCAAGGGCTGCAGGAGTGGAGGGAGGCTTAAAACACCCCGCCAGGCAAAAGGGGCGGTTATTTGTGGGCAGGAATATGGCATGTAGAGCCAGTGGGGAACGCTGGAAATACCACATTTACATTAGTGTGTTTGAAGGCAAGCAGGACAGGTCTCTCTGGGCAGACATGTCTTTCTGGCCTATTGTGCCCTCAATTTATGCTTCTCAATGCCACAGCTTTAACCCCTGGTGCTGGGGCCACTGGTATGTTTTTCTTCTGTTTGCTAAATGCTTGTAAAGTGCTCCTAAACTGTCCTGTGTCCAGACCGAAGGAGAGGAGGGAGGGCATTAAAAGCCCCTTGGCCAACCAGTAGATGTCTGTTATTGCCATATTGGCTGCCCCAGGAGCTTGAAGGTGGTGGTTTCTGTCGGCTGCTTGCAGCTCTCAGGAACTCATTAACCAGCAGAGCAATTCCTGGGTGATCACCACCCTTTGATCATCACCCTCTGCTTGGTCCCCCGAGGTGAGCAGGAGATGCCGAGCACCAAGACGTGGAATTGCCTTCATGTTTGGTGAAGTGCAGACGTCTCCCACGTTCTGCCTTTGTGCACCCGGCGCTGCAAGGTGGAGCTGTGAAATATGCAGGGGGTGCCTGCTTGTCCAGTCCAGGCTCTGGAAAACACCGCGAGAGCGGCTCAACACCCTGCTAGAAAATGAAACTGAAACCGTAACCACCAGGCTGCAGTGTCTAATGGACTTCATCCTCTTCCCAGAATAAGGCTTATTCTGTATAACAAGCCCATGTAACTATATATCTTATCGGATACCAGGTACTATCTGGGGTGTAACTGCTGAAAAGCAGCAGTTAGTCTCGGATTTTAATTTGTTATTAATCTGTATCTAGATTTACTTAAGCTATGAAATGAGGCTTTTGTGGACCTGTCTCTCCAGAGATGTGTGCAGAGATGTGTCCCTCTATAGAGCAGCAAATAGCTGCGTGTGGAGGGCAGGACCTCAAACACATCATTTCCACTAACTCTGATGGCACGACCTACTATCCAGCAGGATGTATAGAATAGCAGACTTGATTTTGGGTCCCAAACCTTGCACTCAAACAACTTGGTTTCTAGAGGTAAGTATTTGTAACGTGGCGTACTCCACCTGTCCACTCCCTAAAGGATGGCTGTTTCTCTCACGTTTAGTTTATTAAATCCATGTTTATTTTTCTTCCTTAATAAAAAAACTGCCACTTCAAAGGGAAGACTGAGCACCAAGCTTGTGAGCTTTGCTCCTCAAGGCTGCTCTGCAGGGCTCTGCAGCATCCGATGGAGGGGAACCTGGAATGAGAGCAGAGGAGGCTGTGGCTCCGGGCCGTGGGGCTAGAACTCAGCTCTATTTCTCCACAGCTGTTGCAGGAGGAGCCTGCGAGAAGGGCTCCTCGTGACGGTAACATACCCGAGGGCTGCCGTGACTCACTTGGATTAATCCCCTGCTGGGAAATGCATCCCCAAAGCCCCGCAGAGCAGCCCAGCCTGCGCGAGAGCCTCCCCGTCCGTCTCTGCCCTGTTGTTCCTGTGGGGAGGGCCCTCGGGATGTGCTCGGCCTCCCCCCATCCCCTGCCAGCCTCAGAACAACCTAGCGATTTTTTTTGCCATAACAACATGCAAACACCCCCAGGAGGCAGGAGGGATGTGATCCCATGGCTCATAATTGCTCTGAATGTCTTCATGTGGTGTTGCTTTCTGTGCAGCCACAAGCTCGGGCCGCTCGCAGGCCCTGCTGCTGGTGATGGGACGTTGGGACGTTCCCCAGGTTCCTATGGCTGTGTGGATTCCTCACCTGGCTTTGCTCTTGCTTACTGTGTATACATTAGAGTAATTTCACTTGCGTGAGTGAAAAATTACTGACTAAAAGTATTTGAGTGTTCTATATATCCTTGGATCACCTGGATTGCTTCTCAGTTGGGTGGATAGTTTTGCATTCAGTACCTGTTTGTGTTCCGCCCTGGAAGTCTGGCTTTCCAAACCATGCATTTGCCCATGGTACCTCTTGTTTTTCTCTTGAAGTATTTCCAATATTTACTCCCTCAGAAACAAGCAAGCAAAAAAAGCACTCAACAAAATATCAATATTAAATGTTTGGGATTGGAAAAGAAAGTCATTTAATGCCTGAAATAATTGGGATGCCCACTGTTTTTTAAAGAAACACTTCAATGGAAGCAATTTTTTGTTCATTTTGAGATAACTGTATGCTGGAAAATGCTTTCTGGACATCTATCTTGGAAAAGATGTTATTTCATGTAGTAAGGAATGATAACAAATAGTAAAAGGTGGATGGATTACACAGTCGACTAGAAGATGACAGAAACACAGGTGGCCATGGAGGGAAACGGCCTGGGGATGCGGTTAGGCCAAAAGGAAGTGTTAGGCTGGGCCTTGTGGATGCTCGCCCAGGAGGGGCCTTCCCTGCCCTTCCCTTTTCTGTGGTCTATGAGTTACTTGCTCTCTATTTGAACCTTGCCCGTTGTTACCTCAGACTTTCAAATTCCACCCAGCTGTCCCCTCTAGGATAGCAGTCCCTCCCTTGCAATTATTCCTACCTGGGAATTGAGTTTATCTTTTCAGAGATGACTTTGATCAGGGAGAGGTCAAGGCTTTTTTAAACGGAGTTTGGAAAGGTGGCAGCTGAAGCACAGGCTTAAGGAAGGGTGGTGTTGGAGGAGTAGAGCTGCCTAGGGAGCAAATACTTGTGAAAACTGAGGAAAAAACGTAAAATCTGCTCCATTGAGTCCTCCATCTACCAGTTTCCTCCTGTTTGGGAGGAGGAGAAGCATTTCTAGCATGTTCTTGCAGGGGATGGGTTTAGTTCTCGCTGCACTAACCGTTTGAGTTTACCTTGCAGGAATGAATGTGGCATCTTTTACATGATTATAGCATTGGATAACCAAGTCAGAAAATGGCAGCAAGGAAAACCTGCTTTCCTTCCTGGGCTGTCTTTTGTATTTCATAACCTAGCTTAGGAGTTGTTCTGTGCTGCAGGATGGAATGGCTACTAAATGCTTGAGAGCCTTATTAAAAATGACAGTACAGTTTTGATTAAACCTCTGTGAAAAGCAGAGATGATCCAAGTTTGAGTCAGCCAACTACAAGGAATTTCATTGATTTAGAGTGTGATTATTAGTCATATGCGGCACACCCTGAAAATCTAATGGAGAAAAACTAAGTCTGCTGCTTAAAAGTTACCTGCTTTGAAGCAAATCATTTGTGAATGCTTTTCTTTGGGATTAAAAATAAAATATTGCAAGATAGTTTGCCCCTTCTTTGTAGATCAGCTGCTGAACATCAACCCAAAAACCCTTAATCAACATCTCTCTTGTCATTAGTACAAAGGGAAAACATTAATTTTGCCAGAATCAAGGACCAGGAAGGGATGAGCTATTGGATTTGCCTTTATGCTTTATTTCCTAGGTTTATTGATGCCTCAAAATCTTTTCAGTGAGCTGTAATGAATGGAACTACATGAATGAGAAAGGGATTATATCCTGTTAATGGGGCTGGGCAGTGCACAGTGGACCTGAATGGAGAAGTGTCTACAGCAATTTGATGTTAAAACTTGCAGGAATTAAGCTATTTAATAACCTGAGAATGTAAGATTACTTGCCTTCCAGCACATGGAGTGGAGTTTAGAAGTCAGAAAAGGGAGATGAATCAGAAGGGGGAAAAAACAGTGTTTTTTTGTTTTGTTTTAAGATAACTGCAAGATAACTACAGCTTTCTAATACACTGCTTTGTTGCAGGACCTCTCAACGAGTAATACACACTAATGGCCGAAGGATAGTATTGCTGCATTGAAAATTAGCATGAGGATGGACTACAACAGTCTCTCTTGTGTGTTTTCTAGCTGTAATATTTCAATAGTCATAGAATTGATTATGGGGTATGCAGGCATATATTGTGTGGGAAGTGGAGCATAGAATACAAGGCCCAAAAGACAGGTACTTGAAGCTGGTATGTGAATTTCAGTGCATTAAAGAGTATTAATGGGTGTTTTCTGGTTGCTTCAGGAAGATGTTGCCTTTTATTTGCAGAATTGTATGAATCGTGGTGAGAAGTCAATGGCATCTTTAGAGGAAATTTTGCAGCATTTTCAAAGCAGTTTTAAATAGAAAGCAGCTAATTTTCCTAGAGGTGAAGCTTCATATGTTGAAGTTAATCTTCAGCAAATGGAGAATATATTCGTATTTACCATTTAGAGGTATATGGTTGCTGACCTAGAGATATGTGTATCTCGCAGGCATTCAGATTTTGAAAGCCCTGTGGATCCAGCAGTTGAACCTAAACCAGAACACAGTGGTATCATGTTCTTGGATTGGAGCACTGCAAGCAAATTGCTGCTTTTCTAGGGAAGCAAGAAGGTCTTTCAAGAAATAGGAATCTTTTTTGCTGAGCATGCGCACAGCTTTTGCCAGGATTCCCAAACTCCTTACCTTTACCCTGGAATCCGATCCTCCTGCCCTATGTATCTCAACTTATTTTAGATGTATGTTTATCAAACAGCTGCTGCCTCTGCCTTATTAGTTTATAAGGAGCACCTGCTGACCTGCAACTGCAGAACTGATTCTGCTTTTCAAAATTCTCTCATTTTTGTAAGGACTTTGGAGCTAATGTGCTGTGCAGCAAGGAAAACAGCCTTTCCTTCATGCAGCTCCTGCCAGTGGACACGTGTACGGACAATAGGTCCCTTTATGTGCTGGGAAGGAGGAGAGATGGTTGGAATATTATCAGGGCAAAATTGGTCCGTTCAAGTAATGGGAACAGAGAAAGGCAAGAACCTGTGCTTTGATCCTCACTGTCATCAGGGCATGGATACCACCAGGAGCATAATCATTTTTATAATTATTTTTATTTAGTAAACTTATCTGGAGAATATAGTATTCAGCAAAAGGCAGCTATACAATCCTAGTAATTTTATCAAGCACATTAGTCTAATGCTAGCAAGAGTCATATCTGCAGCTGTAGCAACCCTGCCATAGACAGGATTCAAACAATCCTCCTGGCCCTAAAATGATCCCTCATTTGAAGTCCTTTCCAAGATTTCCAGAGTTTTTGTCGCCAGATCACTCAACAACTATGTTGTTTTACTACAGAATAGTTCTGAATTATGAATAAATATATTGTTTGAAATTCAGATTTTTTTCTCCTTATACTTTTAAGTAGGAGCTTCTATGTTGCATTTTTGCGCTTTGACTTTACCAGCATGCAGAATGACTTTGTTTCTTTACAGAAATCTGCACTGTGATCTTCATGGTAATTATGAACCCTAACTTTAATCCTTGGGCAGAAGAAGTGACAGGGAAGCATGGACAGAGGATAAGCCAGGTGGAGAAGAGCGTGCTCATCTAGCAGAGCACATCCCAGTGAGATGGAGGGTCATGGTCAAATAAGTTTCCTGAGTTGTCATCTGCTCTCCTCAAAAAACTGCTCTAACCCGCTAGGCTGCTTGTAGACATAGTATGGTCAGTTCCTTTAATCTGCTGAGAAAAGTGTTTGTGTAAGTGTAAATTGACAATTTTCTCCTAAAAGCTCTTTGGCTTTTAGGCCGATTTTAAAGCTCTATTTCTGTATTTCAATCATACTGCTAATGCTAAGCTTGGAAAACATATGAGTCAAACCATGCAAAATTCTGATTAGCTTTAACACTGAAAAATTAATAGAACCAATACCCATGCAGTGCTTATTTACTGTAATGTCCTAGGCCCATAATAAACTGTGTTGCATAATCTCGGGAATTGTTTTGTAAAACTTGTCAAGCTCCAAAGTAGTTGGTTGTTCTGTTCCTCAGAGCTTCATTTGGGATCATCGCCTTTTCTTTGTGACTTGAAATGGTCAAGCCAGCTTCCCTGCTTGAGCACCCTGAGCCCCTCAGACCTCCCTGGCACCGTGTCCAACGTGCCCATCAACGTCAGCGGTGGCTTCACTGAGATCTCACGGGCTTCCCGACTCACACACAGACAGGACCTTCCTGCTGGTGTACATTCAAGGGGCTGGCTGGGCTCCTGGCACTAACCACGTTGCTCTGTTTGTTCCAGATACACTTTATACTGCTGTTCAGTCGGCAGGGGAAGCTGAGGCTTCAGAAGTGGTATACGACGCTACCTGAAAAAGAGAAGAAAAAGATCACCCGAGAAATTGTTCAGATTGTTTTGGCTCGCAACCAGAAAACAAGCAGTTTTGTTGACTGGAAAGACCTCAAGCTTGTTTACAAAAGGTGTGAGTAATTTTATGAGAACATAGAGTTACCATTCTTATAAATACTAACCATGCTAGAAGAAGAAAAATAAACGCTCATATTCGTTTTTAAAAAGTGCTGAGTGTCAGAACATGATAGCAGACATCTTCCATATGGAGTCCAACCTCTGCGCCAGTATCCCTGGATAAATCAACAAAGTAAATTGTTAGGTGAAAAATATTTACTCTATTTGTCAAAAGAGAAAAATGACGGTAATACAGTCCACATGAATGGTTGGAATTCTGTTGGAAGGCTTTAGGCTTTATTCCCCCGTCTAGATCTTCAAGATATTTGACTGGAAGTGTACTGGACTTTATGAGGCTCTTAAAAGTTTGTAAGAAATATTCTGAGGGGCTTTCAACATTTTGTCAGCTTTTGTCTTTGAAATATTTGTTGCTTTGGAAATTCTAAATTTGTTTACTTTTCTAAACAAATTGTTGGTCCCAGTTACGTGATGTGTAGCAATAACTGCCTTTTAATCCTTGTAAAGTTACAGTAAACAAAATTAGGCTTAATTATAGCCCACTATACAAACTAAGCAGCACCTCCTGTATAGCCAAATAAATAGTACCTTACAGTGAAATAATGGACGTAAAAAGTAATCTGTAAGATATGAATCTGATCAGCGGCTGTTACAGCTTGGGGCTCCAACCACTGCACATGTAGCTCTTTCCACCTTTATTTTTGCATGCAAACATATATATATATATATACAGAGAGAGAGAGAGCGCTAATAACCCATTAATAACCCATTTTACAGTTAATTTACTGTAGCCTGCAAGGCTGCTGCAGCAGATGATGTAGATCTCTGAAGTGCTCCTTGTTGTTTGCTTTGCTAGGAACCAGTAGTTGGGGGTTCTAATATTCCACGGGTTTTCCACTTGGCCAAAGGTGATATTTTTAAAAATAAATAAATTAATAATAGTTTGTTTAACTTCCTATTTTATATGCACTATGAGGCAGAAAAAGCAGCTTTTTTAGAGACCAGGTAGATATTATCACATTTGTTGCTTTGCCAAGAGCAAGGCGTTGAGAATCCCCTTGTTTGCTCTCCTGTTTTTGCCTTTCTTTTCCCAGGTATGCTAGTTTGTACTTCTGTTGTGCAATAGAAGAGCAGGATAATGAGCTCCTGACACTAGAGGTCGTTCATCGATATGTAGAACTGCTGGACAGATACTTTGGAAATGTAGGTTGCATTTTCTATCGTGAACTGTTTGTTTTTTCCGGCAACCAGGAATGCAATTACCTGTAGCTGCTCTGCCTGGGCTTTCCACATGCACTGCCTGCCCTGATAGATTCTGCCTGTCAGTCTGGAGTGGGACTCATTAACAGAATGTGTAATAACGTAATGCTGAAACTGCACAAAAAGGTGCTTGCCATTCTTTCCCCCAAAGCAAAATCACCTTTTATCTTTTGCATCTTCTTCTGGTAATAGAATTTAAGGGAAAAGCTAGAGGAAAACTATTTAAAAAAAAAAAACAAACTTGGATGACAGTGCTCCAGTTTTTCCTTCTGATATCTTCAGGAATGCTGCCTTTTTTAAAAAATTTTTTATCCCTCATAATTTTGTGCCAGAATAAAAGGCATGTATAAAAGGAGGTTGTATAAATAAAGGGGGGTTGTTTCTGTATTTTTGGAAAGAAAAAGAGCCTGAGGGAAGGTTCAAAGAAGTGTTTAAAGACTCCGAGAGACCCATTTCTCCATGAATATTTCATGCCATTGAAATTGTTCCCTCTGCCTCAGTTCATGCCTTATCTCAATCACTGCACCATGACTCACGTTTGTGCAGGCTCGGAACAAAGAAGCAGTTGGTCACTGCAAGGTCACTAGGACAGGAATTGGTCTTGCCCTGTGAAGCTCTATATAAATGTATGTGATCCAAACATATGCTAGATAGACCTACTACAAAGTTAGTAGATGAGGCTGTTTTTCTTCATTCTGCTACCTGCCTAAAGAATACATGTTGAATACACTTGATAATTTAACAGCATTTGCCCCAGTAATGTTTATAATGCCATAAAATTGATTTCAATATGGGGTGGGTTTTTTTGTCCTGCCAGGTGTGTGAGCTGGATATAATCTTTAATTTTGAAAAAGCTTATTTTATTCTTGATGAATTTATAATGGGTGGAGAAGTACAAGAAACCTCAAAGAAGTCTGCAGTGAAAGCAATAGAAGACTCTGACATGTTGCAAGAGGTAAGACACAAAAGGCAAACACCCCGTCTTTCTGCAGCTCCTTTGTCTGACAGGAGCTAAAACACAACTAAATACACCTGGTGTTTGATTCAGTTCAGTTTCATCAGATACAGTGGTTAAGTTGGCATTTAGAGACCAGTTGAATTTGGCTTCCTTATATCTTAGGAAATCAGCTTGAAGTTTCTTGCATTCTTCTCCTGCTTTTTAGGAGTTGAACTGATATAGTATCTTTATTACAGTATTAGGAACTGTAATAAAGCTATAAGCTTATTACAGTTCTTAATTGTTAAACTCTATCTAAGATATTTATATATATATATTGTGTGTGTATATATATATATAAAATCTAAGGTTATCTTTTATTGTATACATATGTATGTGTAAATATATACAAAAAAAGAAAGCTATTCTGTTTCACAAATAGATGAGAAACAAATGACCTACATATAACATTTAAAATCAGAAGAAATCAGAATGGGGGCATGCTGGAAAGCTTTTATTTTTCTTTCTTTCTTTTTTTTCATAAACACCTGTGTAGTTTTTTCTACAAGACACAGGTGTTTAATGATTAATCAAAACCCAGCAGGAATTTTCTTCAGTAACTTATATTGTGGAGTTGGTAATGACAGGAGAAGATAAATGTAATGGATTTACTTCATAGTTTGGGATGATCTAATATTAAAGGGTATAAAAGCTAGCAAAATGCTACGTGAGTTGAGCCTTTTTCAAAGAGCTCTGGAATTTGTCCATGTGAGTAGACCATTTACACACCAAGGCCAACTAGACAGGATGAGATTAGCAGCAACTCTGCTATGTTGTGATTTGAAGAATACACTCTAAAGGCCAATAATAGATTTGAATTGAAGTAGAATTATTACTAAATTTTAATCTCTTCTAATTCCATGCAAAACTATATCATCAAAGAGAACAAGGAGAATTGTTTCTGAAACTTTATATTGTGTTGCTTCACAAATCTACAATTCTTTCTTTCTTTGTTTTTCCGCAGACGGTGGAAGAGTACATGAACAAACCTGCATTTTAATGTTAAAATTACCTGCAGAGAGAACTGTGTACGCCTATAAAATGCACATACCGAAACTGCTACCCAAAGTGCCAGATGAGAAAGTGCCTCCGAGAAATACCATAAAACCAGTAACAAAAGGGCTGTGTTTGTATAATGGTCAAGATGAAGGTCAGCTAATGTAGTATCAGGTTTAAGACTTTCAAGCTTGCACTTGTTTCTCAGAACTGTAATTGCACTCGATCTCCTCTCTCTTCCCTACTGGACTGAACACCTGTTTTATACGATGTCTTTTAGCTACAGGATTTGTCAAATTGAGAAGATATTTTGACAATACTTGGAAGAGATATTTATACTAGTTTTGGTCTGCTGCTGACTGTATGACTCTACTTTTGTACAAATGTCCATTATTTTGAATGTAATGATTATTCTAGTCTAATAATAATAATTTTGTTTTTCTAAAAATCAAGCTGTTGTGGACCCTGATTTTGCAAGTTTATTCTGGACATATTAACCTATCTAGCGTCAGAAGAAAGGTGCCCATCCATGTAATCTAGAAGCCTTGTCTGAGTCTAAGCAGGCCCCTGTCAGGTTTTAGTAGTCCTTTTACTTCTTCATGCAGATGGCCTATTTCTCTGTCTTTCCCTGTGAAGGTGAACATGGCCTAGTTTTATGAAGGCTGAACAATTTAATCAGCTTTGTATAACTGCAAACTACACAAAAGGAGAAAGGGTAAAATCATAGAATCACAGAATCCTTAAGGTTGGGTCATCCTCAGAGCTCATCTAGTCCAACCTCCCTGCACACGCAGGGTCACCTAGAGCGTGTTACACAGGATTGTGTCCAAGTGGCTTTTGAAGATGGAAAAAAGGAAAAGAACCGGTTGGGTTGTAAATCTTGTGTGTTATAAAACACTATAGTTTTGTGTGGAGTAGCAACTGTGTTACCTTGTTCATCTCTCCCTCAGTTCATGTTTTTTTTTGGTAAGGATAGGGGGTGGATCTTAAGTACTTTGCCCTCTTTATAGAAAGATTTAATTTGCTTCCTTGGGGAAATTATTCTATTCTTTATTAGACTTTAAAGCTGAGAGAATTTCTCTTTTACCTACCTTATCCCATTAATCTTTTGTCAAATTATGAACTTATCCTTTACAGAATTTAGGTAAGTATGGAAATATGCCAGGGTGATCTGAGTGTTGATTTGCATTTCCCTTCAACATTTACTCTCTTTGATTTCAGGAATGCACAGCCAGTATTTTCCTTGAAGGATTTTTGTAATCTTTAAATGTCCTGACTGATTATTCTAAGTTTTTCATTGCTCCATCCTCTTCCCAGGTCAGTGGGGGGGTTTGTGTGTATGCTTTATTTATTTATTTGTTATTTTCCCTGAAAACCCTGACGTAACTTTGCTAATCATCAACCCACTTATTTTATACTAGTGTTTATCTATCCTGTTAGTAAAACTGTGAGAAGTTGCTTCATAGCATCATGCTGTTCATTTTATAATTACTTTATCCATCTGTTTTCTCTGTATTGATGTCAAAGTGATACTTTTATTACTGAAAAAAACAGTGGAATTGCTGAAGGGCTTTTATTAGATCTGAAGACATCCAATTTAATAGTAAATTAATGAAATTGTATGAACTGCATATTATTTTCTCTTGGTTTGAAATGATATTATTTAAAGAAGTGTATTTAATTGATTAAGAAGCCACTTCAGAATGTGTGAAGAGGCTCTTTACAGATCTAGCTCTTTGCTTTGATAAGTCACTTTTATTCAATGAAATTGCCGGTAATTTCCTTGCTTTCACTCTTTCCTTTTTTTTGAGCTATATCGTGACTCTCTGACTGTATTTTACGACTGTCACATTCCTTGAGTTTTTGAATATATCAAAATAGAAGTTGCAAAAAGACAATAATTTCTTATAAGGATATCACAAGCCTGTCTTTATTTTAGGAAGAACCCTCACCTGTTGACAAACTCCAAGCCCGAGTGTCCTACTTAACAAAACTGCACCTACCAAAATCACCATTAACGATGGTCGTGTTGCTAACCCGTATTCCCTTCCTTGCTTTTGCCAGTCGCATCTAACAAAAAACCTTCTGGATTTGTTACCGTTCTCTGCTGCAGGATTCTAGCTGTGATCTTAGTGCCTAGCAGTTGTGACAGGGCTGCTTCTCCATCATGCACCTACTTGTAGTTCATGAACTGTGACATCTGTAAACACAGCAGGGCAATTAGAGAGAAAGTGAGAGATTACACTTGGATAAAAAGAAGCGTAGTAATGTCAAAATGAATATTAATTAGTAGGAGAAATCGTCAGGAGAAAGAAGCAGAAGTGTGGCAGGAACTCATGGGACTTGCGGGTTGTTATCGTTTTGACTTTTCATTCTGCATTTGTTTGGGCTAATTGAAATGTGAAGACTCTTGCAAAGAACTGGAGGGGAATTGGCATTTAGGTTTTCTCATATCAACTTTTGCTGAACTCAAACCTTTCAAAATGGATCTTCAGCTTCCTCTCTCAGCTCCTCTTCCTGCAAAAAAAAGAAAAGAAAAAAGAAAAGGAAAAAGAAAAACAAGCAAAAATACTTTCAGAAACAGAGGTGTTTTTGAAACACCATTTTTGTAAAGTTTGAGTTTTCTCTGAATTTCTTTTTCGGATAGAGTAATGCTAAGCTATGAAAGCTTTGTTAGCGATTTACTGGGTTTTTTTTCTTCCTTTTATTTTATAACCCTTTCAATAGAGAACACATGATTTTTGTCCTCCGCTTAGTGCTGTGCTGCACTAGAGTAGTTCAGTGCACAGTGGTGGTACATTAAGTGTCCAGAGGGACTGAAACATGAAGATTAGAAGAGTTTAACAGTGTGTGGGGCTTTCAGAAAAACCTGTGAGTGATCTAGAGACATTAGATCAGCAGTGCCCTCAAAATAACAAGATTCAACATGGTTGCTAAAGAAAGCAAGCTTCTGTCTGTGCTTGGTAATGACATTCTACACCACTAAAAATGCTTCTGAAGACATTTTTTTCTTAGCTTTAGTGTGGGAGCATGTTTGCCTCCCCATAAAATAACATCTTTAGCAAAAGTTCCAAACTCTGCAGTTAATTCCTATGACGGGGTTTTCATTAACGTCAGCTAACTTCATGGACATGGAGTCAACTTGTTCAGCATTATGATTTTACATGGTGATATTTTTGTTTTAAACTGCTGCCGAAAACTAGTGAGCTCAGAGCAGGTGAGAGCATCCGTATGGAGGATTTGGCAAGAAAACATAGCTCACAATTCAAACGACTATTAGGTTGGGCCAAGGACTTTTTGTCGTGAGCAGAGCAGGTCCGGGTTGAAGTACCGGAGGGAGAGCTGAGCACTGGGAGCAGATACGGAGCACTGTGCTGGGAGACACTCCGTGTTTGCTGTCATGGAAACCTGTTGCCTCAGAACATGACTAATGAGAGCCAGGCTAAGGGAAAGGAGGAAGCTACGCTTGAAATTATTTTTCAGCACACCCTAAAGAAGATCACCAATATACGTTAAAAATGAGTAATAGTTATTGCAAATTCATTGGCTAGGCCACTTAACCTTGTCTTTTTTTCATTTATTTTTGCAGCTTTTGCGAATAGATGATTTAATACAAAGAATGTTTTAACACAAAGAACCTTCAGCCAAGCAGAAATAAACAGCATCTTTCTTGCTTCCCTTTCCCCTGATGTGCTTCGGTATTTGCCCAGTTTTGGAGGGAGCAACGTGTTGGAGAGAAACCTGTGTTGGCCTAAAGTGTCCAAGTTATGCTGGTGAAGACTTAGCAGTTTAGGCCACCTGAGGATTTTGGGTTTTGGTCCTAGTTCTGCTTGTTAAAGGAGAGCCTCAATGCATGAATTGAGTATACGTACCCCGTGGAACAACCTGGTTATACCTGTCTATGAGCGCAGTAAGATTGCCTTGGGCTAATGTTGAAAGGAAACTTAGAGGCAAAAAAGCCACCACCACTGCCACCACCAAAAAGACGTAAAATTTATCTTAAAGATTACTCCATTCTTCTGACCTCTCTTAAAATTTTGCTTAGAGTTTGCTTCTCTCTGGATTTCTGCTCTGAAAGCAAGATGTGTCATTGCACACCAGGCTCTCTTGTGGAGGACAGAAACTTGCTAAGTTCTTCCAAATGCTGAAGCTTTTCTTCCTGCAAAGGGGAATGTTGTGTGCTTGAGTGGGATATGTGCTCCTAAAAAACATATAGAGAGAATTTAAATTCCCTAATTACAAATATTGTTGCAATTTCACTGCAACCTGCTGTGAATTTCTGCAGCCTTATAGGTTGGCTAAGTGAATAAATTGTCAGTAGCTGTGCAAGTCTCACTGCATTGTGGAGACCATGGTTCAGTGTCCCGTTGGAAGCTGATCGTGAGAAGTCAACACTAGATTCCCTTCCTTGGGAGGGAGAAGAAAAAGAGAATCTAATGATGTTCCTTAATAAAAACAGAGGGCTTGTGTTTGCTTGAAGGAGAGAGGAGATGACAGCTATGTGGTGCTTTCGCTTTTTGCTGTCTTGGCTAATGACTGTTGGTGGCTGCAGGCACTAATAGGGTCGCATTGGTAAATGGGAGGGAAGAGCTTAATCCACCCTTGCTGTTCCAAGGTGATCCTGGCTCTAGAATGAGGGAGGTCCTTCTGTGTAGGGTGTTCTTGGCCTTGGCACCGCCTGGGAGGGCAGTGAGGAGATCTCTCAGGAATGGACAGCGGCCAAATACATGAGCTGGTTTGTCGGTGCCAGCTGAAGGAGCTGATGAGGAGCCTCAGCATCACCACCGGAGCAGGGAGCAGAGCAGGAGCAGTGGGATCCCCCGAGAGAGAGGCAGGAGGGACTCCTTGCAGGGGTGAACACAAGAGAAGAGCTCCTTCAAAGGGCGGCTTCCTCTGCCTTTGGAAGTGGGCAGTTTGGGGAGGTTTGGCCGCAGCTTTCAATCCCTTAGGCTCTTCTGTTCCTGCGTGGGCTGCTCCTCTCCCACTCACCACTGCTTTTCACAGCCCTTCCGTTTGCTCTGGGATGACACAGAGCAGGAACCCACAAGCCATGCTCTGCCCAGCCCTTTGCTCCTTCTGCCTGAACTTTTTGACTTTTCCTGTCTGTGTTCCTGTTAAGAATGTAGATTCTGTTGGAAAGGAGCTTTGTGGAAGGGGTTTCCACATTTTTGGTACTGTAATCTTCATTTCTGGTATGTGAGTATTCAGGGCAATCAGCCAAGCTTGGATGAATTTTGCAATAAAGCAACACTTTGTACAGCGTGTTACTCCCAGTAGATAAGGATGGTAATTAGATGCTTTCTTCAATTGAAATGTTATTTAGGGCCTAAATACAAGATTATGAGGCATGTACAAAATTCAAGTTTATTAGCACTTCACTGCCAGTCAATTCTAAAAAGGTAAACTATATCAATCACTCCAATCTTAGAGTGCTGTGTTGTCTAGATTTAACTCATATATTCAGAGGCCGTTTCTGCTGTGTTTCAATCTCTCTGATGTATATCCATGTAAGAAAAGAATTTTTGAAGAACTGCAGATAGACAGAAAATGAGCAGTCAGACCAAGCCAGGATGATACTAAGAGCAGTAGAATTTCAGCAAAGTAACATTTTTATTAAAGTTATAAAGGACTCTATCCAGCACTCTTTTTAATAGCAACTCCTGGCCTGTGTGCAGCACTATTCTTTTTATTTTGAATACTTTGCACCTCAATTTGCATATGTTTGGTCATTCCTTGCAATCATTCTTGGACTTTATGTCCAATTCACGAGCTGAACAAGTAACCTGGGAAGAGATGCAGACAGCAGTTCAAGATACTCAAGCTGTTTTTCCAGCTCTGGCACAAAATGTACCTTCCGTGTGTGAACTGAGCTCACGTTGCTCTATCCTCCTCTCAAATCTCTGCTTTACTTCCTAATTGACTACCTGTTCTGACGATATTGAGCTAGCACCAGTGTTTCTGCTCCTAACGTAACGCTGGGGGAACTCATGAATCGTTAGCCATAAGTGATGCTGCCTCCAGGCAGCTGGGAACACAACTAAATATATCTTTGTCTCCCTGCCACTTCCATTCTTGTTTCAGCTGGAGAAAGAGAATGGTTTCTGTCTGGAACACGCTGCCTAAGGAGCTCAGATGGAGCTGGGGCTGGGCTTTGCATGCTACAGCTAGCAGAAAAGTAAAGTTTCACAGATGTTGGTAATTAATCCCCATGCAGGAGTTAAATCTCAAATTACCAGACGTGCTCCCTTTTCCACTGCTTTTCACATTTTCTGTGTGAAATGCCATTGTTCTTCAGACTGAAATGTTTGTTGCCTGGCTTAAGAATCTGAATTTTAACTACAAAGAAACATGCTTTCTGATTGACTTATTTTTTATCTGCTTTTAAGGTGTTGGGCACAGATTTATTAACAAAAACAGAGAATAGAGACTGTGTTCAGGTATATATTTTTTGCATGTCCACACATTTCTGTGCAACCTTACCAAGGCATGAATGCAAGGAGAATCAAAGAATGGTTAAGGTTGGAAGGGACCTCTAGAGAACATCTAGTCCAACACCTCTGCACACGCAGGGAGTTTACTTTTTTTTTTTTTTTTTGCTGTTTTTTAATACTTTGTTACCGTTTTCTTTATTTTTGTTTGTGTTATTTTTTGTGCCACTCGTTGATGCTTCACAGTATATCTATTTGGGCAGCTTTATCGGTTATTATTGGAAAGTGCTATTCAGGCAATTTCAAGAACTGCTTAACAGGTACTTGGTATTATATAAGCATCTTAGGATGGTGCTCTGAGCTCTGCATGAGCATGAGGGCATCTCGCAATACTTTTCTCCCAAACGTGCTTGCAAAATGCATGATCAGGGTTTACTGGAAGGGCTAGTGCTGTGAAGCTTCTTTCTTGTTGTTGTTTCACTCGGTATCTAATAAACCAATTTGCATGAAGAAGGATGTTTTATGAGCAGGCTGTATTTACCAGAAATGAGAAGTCCACCATTTGAAGCTGCCTGTGTGTATGCACAGTCCAGCTCTTCCTCTTCTTTTTATAAAGGCGGCAGAGATGACCCCTGGCCACGCAGTGTGTGCTTGGGAGGAAGTTCAGGCTGTTATGTTGATACCTTTTTTTATCTTTTTAATGAAACCTCCTTCCTGCCATTTCAGAGGAGTGGAGGGTTTGACGTCATGAGCTGATGAGTCACTGCTTTTAACAGGCCAGCAAGCAGGGATTTGGAGTGCTGTCTGGAGCAGCTGCCTTGTTAATCATTCACAAAAAGCCCAGAGAAAGCTCAAGGGAATGCTTGTGAATAATTAAATTTCTGTTTTCATTATGAAAACTCAGTTGATTTACCTGAATCTGCTGGAATCAAGGTATTGGGGGAGAGGAGAACAAAGATCTAACCGACTTATTGATATTACTGTAAATAGCTTTTGGATTGTCATCAGCGCCAGCCGAAGTTATACATGAGTAACAACTGCATGCAAAGTTTATGTAATGTAACTCTCATTGTCAGCTACATTTCACTATCTGCAAACTCCTCGATCATGTCCATGTTTTCTAGAATAGGTTGCCCACATTATTTAGAAGCTAATGCCCTTGGAAGGGCAAGACTTGTATTTTACTGAAAGACGCATAGCCTAGAGGCATCCACCTCATGTTGTCAAAGGAAGCAGAGTTGTCCGGGTGTGTTCACTGAAACTTCTCTTCCATGTAAACACCTTTCTTCTGGGTGTGATCCAGAAGGTGACATTTGTAGCTGCTGCTGGATCAATATCTTGGCAGTCATTCATCCTGTAGCAAGCTTTAAACTTCAGTTTCCAGTGTGCAATGTTCAGTCCATTGGATTATTTTAACCAAGTTCCAAAGTAGATAAATTAATGGTGAATTTTTTGCTGTTCAACACTCCCTTAAATATGTTGTTGTAGAGTCTTAGACAAAAGCTGACACCTTTTAGAACCAAAAACCTGTTACTTGACCTTGACAGAAAGGTTAGATTTAGCCCTGGCTACACAATAGGCCTGCAGGGACTGTTACTGGCACATTTTGTCATGCTGTGCCCTCTTTACAAGGATGACCTGGTATCTACCAGAAAACATCTGAGGGAGAACGTTGTACTTGAGGCAGTAAAGCAGAAGCGCTGGTGACATCGTGGGGAGGGAACGGGCTGTATGCAGCATTTTGGATCGTTGGCGTGCTGTTGTATGTCTTTTTATGCCTGCTGGGGAGGTCCATGCAAAACCAAGGAAGGTATCATTGGGAAGAAGGAGGTTTGCACTGATTTTTGGCAAAGGCAAAGCTTGATTTACAAATGTCAACAATAAGAGAGGTTCTATATGCCCTATCCCAAGAAATTGGAGCTCATGAACCCGGTATCTTTTTCCTTTTGAATTATAGCATCGACCAAAAGCTGCTATAGGATAGTTCATTTTTAATTTTGTCCCGGTGGCATATCCCTCCTGGAGTTCTT
>JAUBOD010000633.1:2581400-2599414 GCA_032353885.1 Nothura maculosa | reverse complement strand
GCTGTGCCCTCTTTACGAGGATGACCTGGTATCTACCAGAAAACATCTGAGGGAGAACTTTGTACTTGAGGCAGTAAAGCAGAAGCGCTGGTGACATCGTGGGGAGGGAACGGGCTGTATGCAGCATTTTGGATCATTGGCGTGCTGTTGTATGCCTTTTTATGCCTGCTGGGGAGGTCCATGCAAAACCAAGGAAAGTATCATTGGGAAAAAGGAGTTTTGCATTAAATTTTGGCAAAGGCAAAGCTTGATTTACAAATGTCAACAATAAGAGAGGTTCTGTATGCCCTATCCCAAGAAATTGGAGCTCATGAACCTGGTATCTTTTTCCTTTTGAATCATAGCATCGACCAAAAGCTGCTATAGGATAGTTCATTTTTAATTTTGTCCCGGTGGCATATCCCTCCTGGAGTTCTTTTTATTTCATTTCTGCCTTCTGATCTTTTAAGATTCATATTTTCAAATTCCTATTAATTTTAAGACCTGAAAGAACTTAAATATTGAAGGCTGTGATTCTAATAAATTAATGGCATTGTGAGTTTATCTTGCTTATTATTGACTCCAGGTACTGAAGACTGATTTCTTTATAGTCGTGAGCCAGTCGGTGTGGGACGTGAGGGACAGAACCCAGCTTGAAAATCAGAGGTTAGGGTGAGTTATGTCTACTAGCAGGGGAAAAGATATCTGCAAATCAAATCTTGCTGCTTGCAGATGGAGCATATTTTATATGGCATACAATAATAATGAAAGTCATCTTTCGGAGTAAAATTGCTATTGAAAACTTGAGGAGGATTGAAAGTAGAAGAAATCAAAGAGGAGCCTGTGAAGTATAAGACTAAAAACAAAATCAAAGGGAGGAAAACACAGTTGAAATCTAAAAAGAACACCATGGTTCCGAGGCACCATGTCAAATGTCATGAGACAGTTGATTATACGAAAGATGCTTTTTTTTTTGAGTTGCTTTTTAGAAGGGGTCCTGCTGAAGAGTCATTGCTCTCTGAGAAATCAAAGGCATTGTATAGTCAAATATCATATTAAAAAATAAAAAGGGCTTCTGAAAATATGTGAATACAAGACAGCAATAAAGTCTGGAGAGGTTATTAAAAGCTGCCTGCAGAGACTGGCCATGTGAAGGCCTATTACGAAGCTGAGCAGCCGTCAGCAGCCAGGAATCTTGTGGGATGCCGAAGTCTGCAGTAATTCTGAGCACCTGGAGCCTGGGGCCGGCTCTGAGGAGAGGCAGGTGGATGTGGAGGCAGCTGAAGGGCTTCTCAAAGCATGGGAAAGCACAGCTGGTTTCTGGTCAGATCATCAGATTTCTTTCCCTTTGCCCCTTGCTTTTTGCTGTGGAGAGCTAGTCCAGACTGCTCAGGTCTGCTGGCTGTGCAAGGCAGCAGCCAATTTCTTCCTTGCACAGCAAAAACCTGGGTATTTCTTGTAATGCTGTGCTCCCCTAAGCTGGATTCGTCACTACTAATTATTGACAGAGTCCTTACAGAACAGGTGATTGTGACAGGTCTATTCTCTGTTTCTTTTGTGGGGAAAAGAGTAGCTTCTAAAGTTAAATTAGACAAGCCTAAAAGTTTTTAAAAATATCTTCTCCCATGCCTGAGAATAGATTTGTTTTCTTTTAAAGTTAGGCCTAAGTTTCTCTTGCAGCTCCCATGCTTGAAGTATCCCCCATTATTTACAAATTGCTGTGTGCCTTGTGAGACAATACAGCAGACCACTCCAATGCCTCAGCTGTGAGCTGCTGCTGCAGGTAGGGTACTGGAGGCAACTGACCAGTTCTGATTTTGGTGCAGTCGTTAACTGGTATTTGCTTCTCTACATCCATAACAGCTCAAGTTGCACCTCTATGCTCATAAAGATGAAAATGCTCTGTGTGGAAGAGCGTGAGTTGGGGCTAGCAGGTGGTGCTGCCTTAAAAAGGGATCAGAAGAAGTGGCTGGTGTTGGGCAGTGGCAGGAGGAGAGACTTTTCCAGGTGACAACTCGGGGGTCCTGCTCCAAAGCCCCCAGCGGGAGCCTCTTGCTGGTGAGTCTGCACCTTGAGATATCAGCTCAACAAGGCTGAAGTCAGTATGTCTGAACCCGTCTGCTCTTTGTACCTTACAAGCACAATCTCTCCATGCCTAAGAAAGGCAAGAAGCCTGAGGGTACCCATGCATCTGTTCTGAATTTTGCAAATTTGGAACTTTGTCTCCTAAGAGAGATAAAGATGTGTCCGTTTGTGACATTCCAGCCTATGGCAGGGCAAGGTGAGCACTGCTGTTAGTGTGGACGCTTCCTGCCATGCAGTAGCATTTGCCTGGGTGTACAGATTCGGGCTATACATAAATGTCAACATGGGGATTTATGAGTACAGGCAAATTGCAGGCCTAGGAGATTTTTAAGCTACTGGAAAATGACTATTTTTTCTCATAGTAATACTTTTTTCATAAAGTACTTATCCAGTATGTAAAGTTACTGATATTCTCTATTCTTAATAGTCATCTTCTAAAATAAGCTAATCTGGGAGATGACATCTTATCCCATTCCCTCTACAGGAAGGTTTTCAGTGGGAGATGACTAGAAACAATCACACAAGAAGAGCATGATATATTCTGAGATATCTACCCCAGCAGAGATAGATTTGCTTCGATTTTGTGGAAACATAAGCTAAAACAGGGCTAGTTCAGCTGCTAAAGTAAGATATTGACTGTGAAGCACATATAATGAGGATAGAAGGAATGCAGGCGGATTAATTGAACACATAAAGGTTAACTTACTATTCCTGAGTAACTGTGAGCTATTGTCAGTTTTGCTGGATCTTTTTCAGGAAATACAGCCTGGGCTTAGGATGTGCTTATTTCTTTGATGAGAAATGGTTGTACACTCAATTCTTGTCTCAGTCTGTTAAAGCCTTATTGGAGGAGGAAAAAAATACGTAAAGAGACATATAGCTCAAAAAGAAGATTATTTGAGATTTCCTGTTCTCCAGGATGTCTGCATGCTTTTGCTGATCCCAAAGATGTATTTTAAGTTATAATTATTATTTAAGATAAACAGAAAGGAGGAGAGCCATTGAGGCTCCAGAGGCCCATTCCTGCTCCATTTTCTGTAGTTTTAAGAAAGCAGGTGGCACAGTTGGAAATATCATTGATTCTGAGAATTTACACATATGTGTAAAGAAGAGAAACACAACCCTGGGCCATGGCAATGGGCCCTACCTTCCCAAGACTGGAATTTGGAGCTCTTAGCTCCAGCTTTATTTCATTAGCTCTTTTCAGAAAACACAGCAGAAATATAATCCAATCACCTCAGTGTTCGGAGGAACTGGCTCCGAGTAGGACACTCGGACTCAGTAATGAGAGATGCTGCTTCGTGACTCATTTCCTGTGTCATTCGCTGAGTCATTGCACATATTGGTTCCTAAAAACTGTGTGAGAAAGTTTGAATGGACTCCTGGGTACTGCGTGGATTACCTAGCCCGAGCTGTGGGAGAAGATGTTTGAAGAGATGGAGATCTCCAAACACTGACTGTATCAAAATGGGTAAGAGACTCAGTAACTGTTTGAAAACCTGGCTTTAAAATGCGTGTATTTTCTTTGGCCTGTGGATCATAGCTAGAAAAGGAGTGAACCACAACCTTGGGGACTCCAGAGGGACTTAAATATGAGCTAGATTCTAAATTCGGTTTCATAACTTGTGCTTTTTTTCCTGGAGTAGACAAGAACACAAATCTGGATTTCTAATACCAACAGGTTTGTAAATCAGGCATCAAGTTCAAGTGCACAATCAAGTAAAGATCTTGACTCAGATTTGTAGGCTATGCCTAGTTGTAGTTTTGTAGTTTGCAGGGTTTTGTGTCCATGCAGCTCTCCATCTGTGAAGAAAGCCACCTAATGCTCATTCATCCTTCTTGTTTCAAAGCATGTTAGCTGTCTTCTGCTCTTGTTTCTTTCTGAGTTTATTTTTTTAACCTTTTCCTTTTTTTTATTGCTGAGAAGCCAAACTCTCCAAGTATTACCAGCTCCCCAGAAGTTTTTTTTCTGTCTGTTTTTGTAGGGCTCATGTTGACTTAATCCCTCAGATCTTGCCCTTCTTCCTTTCTCCTATGTAAAGGAAGAAAGATCTTCCTTTCCATAAATCAAGTTCACCTGCCTTGGAACTGAAGCTTGACAGCTCTGTAGAGCACAGCTGGAAAGACTAATGCACATCATTACATAAACGGCTTGAGAGGAAGAGAAACATACTCTACCATAGCCTATTTTATGCAGATGTTCTTTCTGCTAACAAATAAAAGTGGTGATAGTCAAGCATGTTGTTGATCCAGGGACACTTGGTATGCTTGGCTGTTTTCATCAGGTTAGCTCTTACTTCTGCTAGCAGTTTCTCTCAGATAAAAAAAGAGCAAATATCGCTGATCCAAGTTGGGGTGGTGAATCCACCCATCCAGGTGAACAGATATATATATGCTTGTGTATATTATTTATGAGGGAAGATGGGAAACTGAGTGGACATGCAATCAAAACCTGATTCTAGAGCTTGCTAATTACACAGTTTTTGCACAGCAAATTCAGGCTGTTCAAGTGGGGTCAATTTGACCTACTCTTCTTGGACTAGATCTTGAGCAATTCATGATCTAGTCCTACATTGTGGTGTCTGGTGTCTTGGAAAAGCAGAAAGCTTCTTCATAAAGCTAACTTTGTAGTGCTTTACTTTTCGTGCTTGTGTTGAAGCTGCCATAAAGCTGTGTCTAATAGAAATAGCCAATAGGAATTTGGGTGGAGATCTCTTGCCCTAGAGAGCTGATATATCCTTCTTGTGATGCACAGACCAGAGTGTTTAATACCATAAATAGGCCCATTATGTGAGACAACTAAGAAATTAGGGGAAAACAAAGCAAGATTTGGCTCCATAAAATCTGATTAGTAGGATTTTTTGCTAGAGTAAGGTTGACAACATGAAGATTATGTTTTTATTGTTTCATAGGGATTTACTGAGAAAAAATCACGGAAATTGAGCAAAGGTTTGCATACATGCTTGATTTACATGTGCTCTTTCAGAAACTACATTGATGTTTGTTTGTAAATTTAAATGTTTCTGAAGCCTCCGCAGCGTCAAGTACCTGCATCTTGACTTGTGGAGTTGGTGGTTGGAAATTAATTTCCCCAAAGCCCATAGATATTCAAATCCCTGATGTTTGGATTAGCTTACAGGATGGATTCTGCTTTCCTGGTTCACATGTTTGTGAAACACTTGTCTTATAGTATGGACAAATAACAAAGACTGAGTATTGTTTGTATTTGGGGCACCTAACTAAAGTGACTTAGTAGTAGGACACTGACCATCACTGACCATTGGGATTTCATGATTTGACTTTAATCGTTTTGCCAATATTTTACTTAGTCTTTATCACCATTTAAATCATATTAAAAGATGATGGTACAAAGTATGCTTTGGAACAGGCAAGTAGATGTGTAAAAGCAATTGAGAAATAATGACCTTTAGGCGCTAGATGCATCTCTGAGCAATCTGGGTGTTTACTGTTGTTTCAGACAAGTTTTCAGGCCAGTCTCTGGGTGAGGTTGCATCATTGCAAGGTGCTCTCACTGGCAGAACGTGCCCTAAGAGCAGAGCCCAGTTGCGTAGCAACTACTGAGCGCTGCTTAACCCTTTCCCAGGGCTGCACAGCCCTTGCACAGAAGCTCTCTGGAGGCGACTTTGTGGATAATAATTGAACACAGAGGAGCGGTTTGAATAACTTCAGCTACTACATGTATTGATTTATCATTGTGACTGTTAAGTGAAGGTTGGTCTTGATCTTACTATTAGCTACTGAGGTAGACCAATTAATGGAAATTCATGTCTCTCGTATCACATGCAAATATTGCACAGGAAGAGTCTTATAATCACAGTGAAGCTGCAGTAAAAAGTGGTTAGAAATAATTTGGATGTTACAGTGTTAATTACTGTCAATATATCTTTGTATGAACTCAAGTATTTCTAAAAGTTGTGCTTGATTTAAAGACAGATGCTGTGTATTAAAATCGTTCTTGCACAATATGCCTTAAAGCGCTGTTTGGTAGCAACAGTAGCTAAGGAAGTTCCTTGCATCTCATTTCTTTACAGTACAATAGGGAAATTCTAAAGGCCACTTTAGTCTGAAATCTATCCTTTTAATTAAAAATCAGACTCATCTCTGGCATTGACGGGCTGCAAATTTTCCCATTTCCCCTCTGAAAGGTGCCTGGAGTTGCCAATCAGGAATTCGTGGATGTCGAGGTTCACCTACTGCTGCACTTTTATACAGGTGACACAGCAGACGTTTCCTACCTGATGGTACCAGTATTTTTAGCTCAACTGCTAAAACATATTTTTCAAATATGCCACTATGGTGCTATTCACCCACTCAGTTCGAGCTGTGATAAATGTTGGACGTGCCATCTAGACGCCTGCAGTCAGAGTGAGAGGAGTAATTCTCATGCATGATTCCTTATGCCTCTTTGAAGTGTATCTTTGGGTGGCCTGAACGGCCCTAGTATTGGCTTCTTTTAAAAGCAGTCTTGAAAGACCAACTTGGACTACAGCCTTTGGTGAGTGCTGTATGCAGCAAGGAATAGATGATTTTAGTGGTGTTTTGTGCAGCGTTGTTCCCCCAACCATGGATTTCCTTCATTCAGTAGCAGTGCTCAATAGCAGTGAAAGAGCAACATGAATTGTAATTGCAGCTGTGGAAAAAAAAAACAAACACAGGAACAGAGGTTAAGACATAAATAAAGAATTTGAAATTGGAATTCATGCAATTAGCTAGTAATAAAATTGAGAATTCCCCTGAAGCAAGAGATGCTCCCAAGCTTCACCTCTCTTCCTAGCAGTGTTCTAGCAGCAGCAATAATTGATTTCTGTAACTATCGACCTCCCATTCTAGTAGATCTATAGTATTTTGAGTGTGTTGGCTGCAGAAGAGACCTGCTACATATGGGTTAATTTTTGTGCATCTTAACCCACAGAGTCTTTTTGAGTTTTCTGCTATTAATAAAGAAAAACATCTTAGCTAGAAGTAGGCTTTGTTGGCCACTGTTAAGGTTATGCTCTCCTCTTGTTTGCTGCTGCGTTATGTTTGTGACTCTAAGAAGGACTCATAAATCCTCAGAATTGATCACGCTGTGAACGCAGTCTTGCCTGGGCACATCTGAATGCAATTTCTGTCGTTCTTGATCTATCCTTATTAGCACTATTATGCATGCTGCTATCAAGTAAATGCAGAAATTGCTGCAGATCTTCTCACAGCTGTTTTCTTGCGATTCATTTAAGACTTTCATCTCTGGAAACAGTAGAGAGCAAGGAGTGCCATAAGCTGTCAGCAGGTCACGTGCTGTTTTGCACTGTTGCTTTTCTTAATGGATCTCCGCGCCAGCAAAAGATCTCAGGGGAGATTAGCATTGTAACCAAGGCACAGACTGATGCAGGTTCTGAATTGTTAGATAATTTACTGCTGTTTGGAATGTGCTTCCTAAACTCACCACCAACAAAAAGGAAGTTGCGCTGCTGATGTCTGAACTGTTGTATTTGGCCCCTGTTAGGAAGGAAATGCAACCTGTGAAGTGGAACGCTCTGGCATTTTGCTAGAACAGATGAGCTCGGCTCATCTGAAATATAAATTCTCTTGGAACTTGTCAAGAAGAAAGAGCCATTTGTCTTAAGTGTGAGCTGATGGGCCATGTGTTGAGGACGCCACACGTTAGTTGTCCACTTTGCACCTCTTCTTGCATGAGCAAATGATGCAAGTTGTGGTGGGTAGTTTTTGAATAAATAACACTGCATTTTGCATGAAGTTTTGTTTCTGGGCATAGAACAGAAACATCTGGAAAATGTAAACTGAGTGCCCATGTACGAAACTCCGTGCCTGGAGTCTAAATTTCTGTGTCCTTGTATAGTTCTCCAATTCCCATGTATAATTTAGGGACAAAAATCAGAAAGTGCAGCTATTCATTAGATCTAAGGATGCTTCAGATATCCAAATTGTGAATAAAAAATGGGCCATAAAATTCTAGTTACCAGAGCTGGTGTCAAGGGGAAATTAAAGGAAACTGATCCAGAAATTTTTCCTTTATTTATTTTTAGCTTATTTTTAGTTAACATTTAACTTCCCTAGCTGTGCTTGAACACAGTTGCAAATAGACAATGTGACATGGCGATAAGGAGTGGCATTTAAAAAATCCTTTAATTAGTGTAGAAAGTGGCCTGCCAACCAAATCTGACATCGACGGGCTGCACAGGGAAGCGTTCCCTGAGCCGAATCCATGTGTGACTCCAGGTGAAGCTCTTTCTTTCAGTGCTGTCAACAGTGTGGATTTGCTCTTTCAAATCAGATGACAGATAATGACAGATTTCTTAATATTTGTTACAGTGTTGATGCCTTTAACTATATGACATGAGTGTGAGAAGATTCGTTCTTCTGAGAGGCTGAACCTGGCCTTTTTGTTTGCATCATTTGTATCGAACAGCATAGCTTGAAAATGCAAAACCTGTGATGCGAGATTATCAGAAGCTGGTTAATTAGAATGTAAGCTGCCATATTTGAATTCATTGTGCTTGAGAGCCACAAGAAATCTTAATGCCATAATACTATAGAACGCAGCAATTTTCCCAGGTAACTTAGGCATGAAACCGTAGAAAACTTATCCTTCTTAAGGCACAGTACAGGAGATTATTCTGCCAAATTTCTCTTTTTTTTTAGTGTCTTACTCTTAGACTAGTTTTGGGGAATTCTATATTAAACATCTATTCTGTGCTGAAAACAGCTCTTTGCTCCTAGAAATTGGTCCTGTGCCCAAAAAATACTTTAGATGCAGCAATTTATTGGGTTGCTGACATGGTGGGTTTGGTTGATAGGTATTGCTGTAACACTAGTTGTACTGCTAGTAAAGGTAATAGCTGAAATCTTTGATTCTATCTGAACTAGTTTCCAGTAGTTTCCATCCCATGTCAGCATTTTGATTTTCCTGCCGGAATGAAATAGTGATGGATGTATTTTGGGTTGTCACACTGGGGGTTGTGTCCTGGGATCCTGGAGCAGTGACGATATCTGATAACAAGACAGTGTCACATCAGATACAACTGGATGAGTTATTTGTAGCAAACAACTGATTTAGTTTCTCTCCCTTAGTCCCTGAATGATCTGCCTTGAGGTTTTGACTGCCAGAGATCTGCGTGTGTGAAATTACAATGACTGTTTTATGCAAATACTTTTCATGCTCTGGATTGCCTATCAGCGATTCAGAGGAATTATTTCTCATTATTTGCTGTTGCAGCTGAACCACAGGCCTGGTAAGTCACAGGGCATCACTCTGAATGAATAGCTTCCACACTCGCATGTGGCTCAAGATGGTCTTTCAGGGGGCTTTTTGCCTGCTTCTAGCACAGGCCCTCATAAACCTATCTCTGCCATGCATTCCCTTTCTGTAATGTGCTCATCAATGTGTGTTTAGTGCCAGGACAAAACTGGAGTGTTGCCAAACCTGTAGGGCAATCCACATTTGTCTTCAGACAAAACTTTGTGAATGCTTTTGGCCGCATTTGCTTGATTCTCAATGCAGGATTCACTGGTACATTGAGACAGGGTTGAACGTAGATGTTGTGTGTTTGGTGGTTAACAAATTACTTATTTTTTGCTGATCAAATTCAAACACAACTTGAGACATAACTCTTGTTTCAAACGGGAATAAGGTTGATGTCCTGATTATGAGAAAAAGCATCTGGTATTATTTGACTGAATTGTCTAAAATTCAGTGCTTTATCTGTAGCTGGGGAGTGATCAAATTTTGCTGTGCTCTTGATGCAGCAGGAGCTTATACATGGGCGGGCTACATCATTTGTGACAGTTGTAGCTCTAAATGGGAAATGATTAATATTTCATGATTATTTTTCCGTAAGGCACGATCCTTTGGAGAATGGATCAGTCTGGCTTGCTGGCAGGAATGCCTTGCTTAGCTGCAAGCTGAAATGTAGTCAGGCACAGCATGCTAATATACCCATATTCGATGAGAACTCTCTGCTTGGCTGACTAATGCTTTGCTGCGGATAGATCATCCCAAAAGTGAGCACTTTCTGAAAACTTCTGTTTCCTTCTGCAGACTTACAATTTAACTGTCTTTTTCCACTTGTGTACCTTGAATCTAGATTTTGCAAATGCAATAGACTGTGTGGACTGTTTCATGAGGTGGCAGTTATTAACTGATTACCTCAACAGCAACATCTTTGATGCTGACAGAAATCCTTTCTCTTATTTATCTATTTTTCCATTTCTTGAATCATGGGGAAAGCTCCTTAAAGTGTTTTGGATTTGCACTGAAGAACAGCAGTCAATGGTGTGTTCCTGTACTCTGAATGTGCTTTTTGCATCTAGGTATGACGAGCTCTTGTTCTCATGATTTTCAGAGGATGGTGCCACAATTAAGGCAGGATGGCACCTAGGCCATCTAGACTCCAAAAGATCTTAAAAGGATTGGAACTAGAACCTCAAGAGAATGGAAACATGATGATAAAGGAGAGATAGGACTGTAGAGAAAACAGATGTTAGCAAATGTCAGCAAAGGTGGTTGGGGAGATGCTCATTTACAATCAATGCACGCAGGTACTCTGCTTGTTCCCACTTGCTTTTGTGTCTACCAGCTCCATCTCTACAGTACAGTCAATATAGTCACTACTACCAAGCAAAGAAAGATGTTTCTTTCTAAGAAACTCTTTTAGAATTGGGTTTGTTTTTGTAGCAGTTATGTGAGATTTTCAATGACCGTTGGTAATCTCTAAGTAGGACAGAAAAAAGGGTTTAGTAATCACAACTGTTTTGCAAGGCAGCTCTACATTTTTAAGGCCCTTGGAAAGAAGATTTGGAGGGAATGATTTATAACACTTAAAATTCTTTGAGATCTTATTGGAGACGCATTGTCATCTAGGACGTTTCTGTCTTTTAACATTCAAAGATTTGGGGATTTAGAAAATTGCTATAACTGAATTACTTTCCTTTTCTATCCAAAAAGGCTGATAGAACAACCCCTTTGGGATGTGTTTCTTCTGAGTAGAGTGGGTAGGTCTGTGCATACACTGTATTATTTTATCATCTGTCTTCTTTAGGCTAATGGGGATGATGTGTCTGCAAGACGAGATCAAGGTTGTTGAAATCAGTTTTGCTTTATGAACAGAAGACTTGCGTCAGAGCAATGCAAACCATGAAGTCAACAGTTGGTCTCTGTCAGGATAGTCTCCAGCTATTAAGCAGTTTAGCTGTGGGCCAGAAGCACATTCATCACTGGATTGCAGGCACCCACGTAGCTGTTGCTTTTGGTGATCTATGTGACAATCAAATCCACAGGCTGGTTTTACAATTTGTTTGCCTAAAAATCATTGTGTGTTTGTTGAGATCTTTCCTCTCAAAGTGTCGTTCGTGGCAAGAGGAGCGATTGGCCCTGGCTGTAACGGTTATAAAAGAAAGATTGTTTTGTTTTGTCTGCTGCCAGAAAAGCCTCTGTGGTTCCTTTTGGTCTCCAGTTAACCCTGTCTCTGTGCCCTGATGACCAGCACGAGGTCCCTCAGCTACGGCTGCCAAAGCAGCTGGGAAGAGTAGCAGCAACAGCTTAGAATGGAGAATTGTCAATAGTAATTAAAAATCATGGTTAAGGGCCCTCATTCCAGAAACAGTGACTGTGCCTCAAAACACTTGTGCAATTTTTAATGTCATGAGTATTCCAAATGTACTTGATCTTAAAGCAGCTGAAGCATACACTTTTTTTTAACTACTCTTTAAAGCCAAGTACACAGCTGCAATTCAGCTATGTGCGGGGTAGGTAAGAACTGAGAAATGTAATGGTAGTTATTTACAGGTTTTCTCTTAGGAGCAGAGAATTTCTGTTTCTCGAACAGCTGAATTTCTGTTTCTCGAAGGTTTATTTTTGCTGGGATTTGCTCTGTTAGACTTCTCATTTCAACTTATTTTTCCTAATATTTTGTTATGCCATAAGCTCCTTTTTGTACACTGAACATCCCAGCTCGTCAGCCCAGTTCCCCTTTGATGCCGCCTCTCTGGTACAGGAGCTAAAAGAAAGATGTAATATTGCTGTCTTGGCCATAGAATCACAGAATGCTTAAGGTTGGAAGGGACCTCTAGGGATCATCTAGTCCAACCCCGCTGCACACACAGGGTCCCCTAGAGCACATGGCACAGGGCTGCATCCAAGCGGGTTTTAAAGATCTCCAGAGAAAGAGACTCTTTTGCTAACCTGTTCCACTGCTCTGTCACCATCACTGTCAAGAATCTTTTCCTTAACTTCCCATGGAACTTTTGATGCTTCAGTTGTGGCCGTTTCCTCCACTGGTCTAGGACCATTGTCTCTTTCCCACCCAGAGGCTCGGACATGGCTTCTGGAGGAGCATGAGACTTATTAGAAGCTGCATCACAGGGAACTGAACCATCCTTTTCTCTTCCCAGGTTCTACCTTGCCTTCTCAGGTGCTACAGTCCCTCCTTCCCATTTCTTCTGTCCCGTACGTGCCAGAGCCACCACATCCTGGCAGGAGAGAGGTAGGAGGAGAGGACCTTTGTGTGAGCAGCACCCACAGAGGCTCATAGGAACACTGAACTGGATGGCTTTAGCAGCCAGATTGAGGGAGTATTGGCAGTATCAGACTGTGAGGAGCAGGCAGAGGAAATATCACATCTAACACACATACATGATTGTAACTCCATGATTAAAAGAAAACTACCCTAGCCCTGTGCATGATTTTCCTTCATATAATGATATCCTGAAGCAATTAGGTAAAGCTAAGACCCTCATCAGCATTGCATCTGCAGCAGATGGCGAAAGCCTCCCTGCATGGACAACTAATCCGTTAAGTTCTTCAGACAAGAGCTCCAGTGCCAGATGTAGTAGCTGGCCTTTGGCTTTGGGATTCGCTAGAGGAAAACCACCGGCAGCCAAACACATCCCAGCTGGCCGTGCAGCTGCACGGAGTCCTGTGCAAGCCACGCTCCAGGTAAGGCTGCCAGTGACTCATCGTTGTGCTCTGCCACCTGCTCTGCGCAGCGCTAAGAAATTGCCTTGCTTTGAGTTGGAGCCTACTGAGTAAACTGGGCCGTTTCTGTAGGGTTCAACGTGGATGGAAGGGGCAGAGATGAGAGAACAGCCGTCCCCTTTGGAGCGTCACCACGGGGCTCTGCTCGCACTGCCCAACCTCGTGCGAGTGACAGCCTGGACATCAGCCCCATCCTCCTGGAGAAGAGCGTTTCCTCCAGCGGAAACCCTGCCAGCAGATCCTGGATTCCAGAACAGGGGTAAATAGCGTCTATGGGGCGTAAACTTTTATTTTTTAATGTATCCAGGAGAAAATTACAGGAATAAGGATGTTGCAGATTTGGAGTGAGATACAATAACACATCTGTTTACTTTCAGATTTGAATCCTATTGAAGCTGAATTATTAGACCAGTACTGAAGCTGCTATTTTCATGACAAGCCTTCTGTTGCCTGCAGGGATCCCTGGATACAAACAGTTTGTTTTGAGTACATTTCATTCAATTGGAAAAATAGCATATGTTTAATATTTCATTAAAAAGACTGCATGTTGGTTTTGTACAAAACCAGTAGTTTTAGTAGTACAAAATCTATGCTCTTCATCTATCTTATATATGTCCAAATTTTTTATGCAATCCTTTAATTCTGCGACAAAAATAAATAATCTTTCACCACACATCTTGTGTTTAACCTGGACATGCTCAGCAAAACACCAGTAGTCATAAGTCATTTGAGCTCTATTTAGACAAGCTAGTGAGTCGGCCACTTTTGCAATAATTTTTTTCCCCCTTCTCAGAATTATTTGTCCTGGTACCCTTTTCCCAAATGACTGGTAATGTATGTCAAAATATACAGGTGCCAAAGCCAAGGGAGGGTGGTGGTGCCTTTGCCCATTGCCTTCTCTTAATGTCTTGCACAGAAATGTGTCAGACTCGTGCCCTTCCTGGGAGATTTCTATGTCCCCAAGAGGCTGAGATGCCCAAGCAGGAGTCACCAGGACTTTCCTGGCCAAGCAGTGGATGTGCTGGGAGGAAATGGCCAAGACAGAAAGGGCTCTCCGCTGTGCTCTCGCAGAAAGTGTTTTCTTAGGGGAAAATCACAGCTTTCTCTCCTAATTACATAGATTTTACTTGCCAGTCAAGCCTCTGATAGCTGAGAGGGATGCAAGAGGGAGAAGAGTGCTGCATAAAGCAGCTGGGAGGGCCGAGACAAGTGTTCTTCCCCATTGGCAGAGGTATTATAAGTTGTCACTTATCTGCTGTGTGGTTGGGGAGATGATAATGCTGCTCATAGTTGAACTTCAATAGAAAAGGGAGTAACCTGCCTAGCACAATTTTCCTATCCAAAATAACCTTCAGGATTAAGTGATAGGAAAAGACAGATTCTAGGTGGAGATCTTAAGCTGTCGGGAGGAGACACAGAAAAATATATCTGCTTAACTGCCGTGGATGAGAGCTGTGTTTTCCTGTTTTTTATTTTATTTATATTTTTAAGTAGTTACCATTTTCTGCATGTGGCAGTAAAACAGTGTGATTATAAATAGCCACGGTGCACAAATTTCTCTTTGTGGTTTTTAAGTTTAAAGGAAGTAGCAGATTCTGTGTTCTGTAAGAGAAATGGGAAGCGCTGGATTGACTCGAACTGTCTAATGAACGGGGAAACCAAACCCCTTGGTCATCCAAGGGATAAATCAAAATTTTCCTATGCTTGAAAGCTTCCTTGAAATTTGGCGGTGGTAAACAGTTAACCCTATGTTGTCTGCCTTTTGCAGTAATATTCAAGACTTGCCTTCAGCCCATAGTCATTAAGGTAGCAAAATTCATGTTGCCAAATTAAAACTACTTTCTCGGTACCAGAAGTTTCATTTGGGGAAAAAAAACATATATGTTTTGCTCTATATTGTGTTTTGCAATGATTCTCCTTTCTTTGTTTTGTCACATTTGTGACCAAATGCTAAAATTGGGGTTGACCTAGATCTATAGAAATAATTACAGATACAAGGTTAGAACTGATGTAGGCACATACTTGATAAGCAGAGAAGGACAGGCTTATGATCATGAAAAATGCCATAATGGCACTGTTGAAATTAATGACCTTAGCAAAGACAGCGTAACAGCAAAAACGTGATAGGCCATGCTCTATTTTTGTCATAAAAACGTATAACTTTGGTGGATAGGCTCTCTCTTGTGGTATTGCCACAGGACCTGTTCCAATGATCTGGGGGTGGAAGAACACTGGCTGCCTGTTAAATAATGCAAGTGTGCTGTTTCATGCTTTGAGAAGGGCTGGATTCTCGAGAAATGAGTAAGAGAAGAGCAATTACTAAGTGATGACTTTGTTCTCATACTGTCAGACAGGTCAGCAGCTAAGAAAGGGGAGGCTTTCTACCAGAAAGAGGCAGATCCAAAAATCACTGAATGTTTTCAGATTTGAGAGTGATTTGTGTGAATCACGAGTGAGGCTCTAATATAATTAAGGGATAAAAGTGGCTTAGCCCAAAAATGATGAAGTTTCTGCACAGCAGAATTGCTGAAGTGATGTAATAAAGGAGTCAATTTTGTAAACCATCCTCATGCCCTGCTGCAAAATCCCTTCTACCCAGTTATTTAAAACAAGAAGCCCACACAAACCTTTATGCTGTGTTCTACCTTTGTTCACTCCCTCATACAACCCATGTGAAAACATGATTGAAGGCACTACTGAAAGTCTTTTTTTGGATGATATATGTTGTGAAAACATCTCCCAAGCTACATATTAAAAATCGTTTGTTTGTACATTGAGAGGACCAACCTCTTCCTCCTGGCTCTCCTGCATCCCGTTGCTGACACAGAAAGTGAGTGCACCTCGGTCCTTGCATTCACTCTTCCATCTGGGCATGAGTTTTGAGTGCAAACAGCTCCCAACAGCTCAAGGGTTCAACAGTCCTTTGGAGGGGTGGAGAACACGCAAGGATCCTTTGCAGATGCTTCGGTCCCACCAGGATCAGGGTGGAGGCAGCCTCTACAGAGGGAGGCATCAGAGATGGCCTCTATTGGAATGCTCTGAGGGAAGGATGCTCATGCATCACATCTAAGCCTTGCTGGAAACACCCCAGCAAGAGGGTTTATGCAACCAGGTTGCTCGCACTCAAAAAGCAAAGGCAAATGATTTTAGTAGCTGTTGTTGCCCATTGTCACCACTGCTGCAGTGAAGAGTACAGAGGCTTTGACTGAGTAAGCTAATGATTTTGGATAAGCCTGGGAAGCCAGTCCAGCTGCAGAGTCCTGTTTGCTTAGCCTTCTCCCCCAGGGACTCAGCAGTGGGACACAGCTGATTTTCTTCTCTTTGACCTACAAGCACTCACACGCTTTTGACAGTGCTTTGGCACGGGTAGGATGCTGGGGCACATATTTTGTGTTTGCTGCTGGAGGATGGGCTGTGCACACGCTCATGGGTCACTGAGTGCCACGAAGAGCAGCCAGTGAACAGCAAAACTTCTCTGGGTACAATAAGAGGCCTCTCCAATGGCACTTCTGTGAATGTCAAAGAAAGGGGGAGCTTGGCCCACAGTATTCGAAACTCTTTGCTCCCCTCTCCTTGGCAAGGTGCAAAGAAATCCTCTTTACATGCTCAATGACTAAAAATAAATCCTATTTTGAGTTTGAGAAGAAGCCGCATGACTGAAATGAGCTGTTCGGTTTCATTCATGTTTGCTGTCTATTAATCTGCTCTCTTCACCCTCAGCAGGGTATGACTCAGACGTTCTCATTGTCTTCCTCCTTAAACTATCTGTGTTTTGACTTTAAATTCTTCTGTCTGACGCAAAGCAGTGCTGAAATCATGACAGTTTGATCCAACAAGCTCCCAGGAGACTCTTGATCTTTACTGACTGGTAGATGTAATGCTCATAACAGCTATGTAAAGCAGATACTGATATTTTTACACCAAATGTTGGTAAGGAGATGTCACAGGCTTACGAAGATCATTGAAACTCTATGGGAGGAAATATGTGTGTATGTATGAGGGGGAGGCCTGCAGATAAAAATACTCGGGTGGTTATAAGAGAAGATGTGTGTTCCTTAATCTGTTGGTGCTTTGCTATTCTTGTTAATCAAGCTGGAGGCTGCACTTGAGAAGGAATAATAGTGGGTTTCTTTCCCTGTTGATTCATCTGCTGCTTCTATGTTTTCCTTCCAGCAATGGCTTGTTTCCACTTCTCCCTTTGGAAGTAGTTGATGAGCCTAATTTCTCCTTCCTTGCAGGCTCTTTTTGAAGACCTTTGACCGTATCTGGCAGGAAACCAGAAATTCCTTTCAGGCTGCAGGATTCTCTAGGTTTCCCAAATGCAGGGGAAGATCCTGCCGCCCGAATAAGATCCTGGCCAGTAATGTGTTTAGAAACAGCGTCACGGGGGCTGTGGTGAAGCCCTGAGTCTGTGCCCTGTGTGATCAGCTTGGAAAGGGGCTTCAAAGCCCTGAGCTGTGCCCTCAGAGCAAGCGTCTTGGCCCAATGCTGCTAGGTGAGCTTGGTTGGGAGCAGGTGCATCCACCAGGGTCAGGTCCTCCCCAGCCCTGGCACAGCCTTCAGGGGAGCTGCTCCTACACCCTTGCTGTTGGGATGCTGAGAAACCTCAGTCCTACCAACTGCCCGACTTTCACGTATCTCAGATGGGTAGAGAAGACCCTCCTCTCCCAGCCAGGCACCCACAGTCCCCGAAAGACTTCACTGAAATGATGACACTTGAAGCTTGACTTAGATGCAGTGGTGGTTGTGTGCCCACAGGTCTGAGGCAGCAGTCACATCTTCCCTGGGGCTTCTCTTCTCATTGTTTTTTCTAATGCAGGCAGCATGAAGTCATGAACACAGCAATGTGGGATGAAAGTCAGGATTTCTGTGTTTTGATTGTTTGTTTGTTTGTTATGTTCCTAGCAAAATCTGTTCTCAAAATGTCCCTGTGGAGCAAGTGGTAACCCCTCAAGGA
>JAUBOD010000633.1:2519464-2540985 GCA_032353885.1 Nothura maculosa | reverse complement strand
AATATGGTAGATTGATTTTTCACCTGTTAACGATTGCTTCACAAATATTCAGACAGTTCATTTCTATGAAAAGTTCTACAGATTCAAAGAGTTTAATGTATTTTAATATGGGATTAAGCTAGTTAGGATTTTAATATGGGATTTAAGCTAGTTAGGAAATATAAATCCAGCCAGAAGACATCATTTGCACATTGTGTTTTGTTCTCCTCCATACATTGCTTCAGTGATCCAAATAAGAAGTGGAAATAGTATCATGGGGAGTGCAGGACCACCACAGGTAATTAACAGTTACTCATCAGATAAAGCAGGCTCCAAAGTCACACAGCCCTTATCAGCAATTTTTATAAATATTAGAACAATGGGATCTAATGATGAGAAAAGTTAAATCAGAAAGGGACTTTCTGCCCTTTCTTTATGTCGACCTTCTTCCATCAGTCACTATTCTGAACACTTACTTCTTCAAGGAAATAAAATTTGAGCATCAGATGAAAAGCAAACTCTCCCAGGGTCACTCTCTTATTTTTTCAAAGCATTGTGTTCAGCTTCTGCAAACTTCAACATTTCTGTGCTACCTGTGACCTAGGCCTATAGCTAATACCTTCATGCAAGGCATCCAAGACAGCCTTGGCTTGGACAAGCTCCGAGTTCTGTTTCATACTGTTTCATGCAAACAGCATCTCTTAGCCCTATCAGGACAGCTAGCATAATTACATATTTGCAATTTTGCAGGTTCGGAATAGCCCAGGGGAAAAAATAACCACCCTTACAGTTAAATTCATAACCTCTAAATATTTATTTTAATCCAACTACAAATGTAGTCCTTGAGGATTGACCTGCAAACAACTCAGCTTCCCAGAACATAAAAGTCTAGTGGAGATAGAAGCACATTTCCTATGTAGAAACAAGCAGAAGAAGGTCTTTGAAAGAAAGAGGCTGTTTTATGAATACCTGGGCCCTGAGTGATTTCTGAACACCACAAATACTGGAAGTTTGCCTCCTGCTTCCAATAAGCTTCTAATTACACAGTGTAATATATAGAATGTAATACAAAAGGCAAATTCATCCATTAATATGAATGTGATAAGACTTCAGGGAGCGTGTCAGCATGGGCTGCTTAGCTGACTTGAGTGATTGATCGCCTTCATTTCAGTTTTATTCCCAGTTTAGGTGTTGTGCAGATCGAGCTTTGGAATTTAATAAGATCTAGAATATTAGAACTGAAAGCTTTCCTCTCACTTGGATATCCAGGAATTAGTTTAGCAATTTTAAATTGCTAAATTTAAAGATGAGGCAGGGAAGGAGGGCAAGGAAGAGCCCGAACATACAACTCCGTATCTGTGGTATTTCTGAGGATTCTGAGAAGGTTTGTGAACACTGAAGATACAGACAGGTACAGAATCCAACAAAAGCAAAAAAAAACCCTGCTTTGCTAAAGCCCAGGTATCAGGACAAGAACTGAGCTGGGGGCTGAGAGAAGAACAGAACAATTGAGTTTGTCCTGAAATGGTTTGCATTTGTATTCCCATCCTATCCCATTGTTGGCATACCTGTCTACCCAAAAATAGCCCTATGGTTCTCCTGGATTCCTCAATCCGGAGTGATTTCCAAACAAGCTACACGCTATGGGCAGTATAAATAGATTCAAATCCTCGTATAACTGCAAAGGACTTGTCCAAATGTGCAAAGGGTTCTGTGCTGAGGTAGCAGGCAAGAATTATGCAGATGGAAAAACAGTATAGAGCTGATGCAGTATCCCACCTTAGGGCTGCTGGACATCTCTGGGCTCCTTCCTGCATATTCAGTCATGCTGAAGAACACTTCTTTCCATGAAGGAAATGCTTAATGCCTGCTGTTCACAACTCCTTCTGCAAATAAAACAATGTAGAAAATATCTCTTAGAGAACACTTTCCACCAGAAAATCTATCACAGATGAGAAGGTGAAGCAAAGAAAGAAGAAGCAACTTTATAGAAGTCACTGCACAGATCACTAATAAACCCTGGAAGTGAGTCTATGTTCACAAAATATCCATATACAATAATTAAGGATTTAGGAGATTGTGAACAGTAGGAGAAAATTATATTCATTTCCCTCCCTTGCTCCCCTCAACTTCCCCAGCACCTTGCACTTCATAAAGTTATGCTCAGAAAGATCAATTCTCTGAATATCTTCTCTATTTCTTTCTTTAAAAATGTTCAAATGCACTGAGGTGCTTTTCTTCGTTTCACCCAGTACTATTTAGTCTATTGAAAAGAACAGAGCTTTTGTCAATATTCTCAGAGCTCAGACAATAACATAGTTTATTTGGTACATGAATCTAGTATTATCATCTTTACCTTAGTGTTGAAGTGGACTGTTATTCACCCGCCTATTGTTTGCAAAGATCCATTTTTATGTATTATTTTACATTGATTTTAGCAGTGCTCATGGATTCTTTTCTTTGCAGTTTCTCTTGCTACTTTTTTAATCTTCTCCCAGCCAAAGCAAACACTTTCAAAACAATACCTTGGACAATCTGTATTCTTGAAGCAACATGCAACATGAAGAGGAATTTTTTATTGTCACATCATTTACAGGTTACCACTGACACACTCTTCTTTGCACAATTTATTATGGCTATAACTTGCCTGACAGCAAGTCACACAGCCACTGTAGTCAAGTCACATCCTTGCAGGTCATTTATCTTCCAACATTAATATCAAAAGGTGCTTTGGGAAATCTTTTCTGCAAGTCCTTCTGCTTTTGCTTTGGGAAATCTTTTCTGCAAGTCCTTCTGCTTTAACTGCTTAAAACATATTTGCAGGGAAGATGGACACAGCTTTCCCAGTCCAGGCTTCTTTTACCTCTGCCTCTTTTATGCCCTGCAGGAATTAATGATATGAAAAAAGACGATGCTCATGCATTTGTGGTTCTGATTGCCTTGCTGGAGATGCTTTCAGAAGAGGGCAAATATTCAAAAAAAAGAGGAGTGCACTCACCCTGTAAGGGCTGATCACCTGCAGAGCTGAGAGCACTAGAGGCGCCAGCCCTTGGGAAGGTCTGGGTGACCTTGGTGGCCCTGGCCTGTGCAGTCCCGCTTACACAGCTGGGCCCAGTTTATAATTCAGAAAGGTTTTTGTTTCTTTTCCTTGACTGGTCACCCGGGTGTTTTACTTTGAGATCACTTAACAAACAGGAAGGAGGACATCAAACAGAAGGACCAACAGAGCCCCCTGCACCGCGGAGCTCAGCTGGGAAGCTTGGTGTGGGCCCTTCGGAGCACACAAGATCCAGGCTTTGCAGGTCCTGCTTCTCAGCCCTTCTCTTTCACCTTATGAGTATGAAAGAAAGTTTTGTTAAGCAGCATGGGGAATCCTTCATTTCAGTTGCCTGAAATCCAGAGTAGCACTTAATTTAAAACATAAATGGAAAGAAAACATGGAGTCCAAATTGAGAGGAATGCAGGCCTCATGGCCTTTGTGAACCAAGACAGCAGGTGGTAGAAGGCAACTTTCAGTATATTGACAGTAAATACAAGTTATCTATAGTTTATTGTTCAGTTGCCAGAATCAATGATCTTCTATTCATTCTTTCAGCAGCTATACATCTTGGTAGTTTCTTGAGAGGCTTCTTTGGTAGCAGCTTCACGTCCGTGAGATTTGCCCAAGAGCAAATCAGAGTCATTTAGCTAAAATGACACACTTCTGATAGAGCAAATGACACCTACCTAAGCCTAGTGCAAATTCACTTACTTCACCAATCCAAGTCCTCAGTCTCACATTGCACAGTTCTGCCTTGAATAAGCAGGCCTCATTCCAGTCTGTTCCAAATAAAAGGAGTGGAATAATCATTTTGATTTTGTTTGGTTTTGCTTTGATATCACAAAGATTATCCGCCTAAGACTCTACCCAGCAGGGTCTTTTGCAATCTCCTGCTTCAGAAGGCAACTACAAAGTTAGCCTGAAAAAGTGACTGCCAATTTTCTGGTTGCCTCCAAAAATTCATAGAATTATCCCAATGCCCAACATTTTTTTCCATGGATTAATGCCAGAAGGAAGATAAAAATTCCAGAATTAAATACATTAGACCCATTCTGTGAAGTTACAAGTCCACTAACTGTTACTGAATTTGATTTTTCTCCCTGGAGGCAGCCACTTGAATACAATCTTGCCATTGATATACTACATAGGCAAAGTTATCAAAAACTTAGCTGGCAGAAGTGATAACTAGCAGAATTCAATCTACCCTGTGCAGGGGGAGGTTCTTCTGTTTATTTACCTACATATACATTTTGTTAGTAGAGATTATGTCTGCTCTTGTTATTACATGTTGCCACAGGCAAAATTTTCCTTTGAGAAAAGGAAGCAGTGTTTCTGACTCAACCTGTGCCAGTCTCCCACTGCCACTCAAGGAATCCAATGCACAACAAGACACAAAAACAGAGGATTAAATACACTTTGATGGATTAGTTTGAGATTTCTATGCCTTGTTAGAGCTATATAGGAAATGTACATATGGAGGTACTTTGTTTTCTGCAAATACTTTGTTTTCTGCAAAATTATTATTTCCCCTCTTTGTATGAGCTGTTTGTCTAGTGAAGCAGAAATACTCTTTCTTGCCTAGCACTTGGTTTTGCATTTTCAAGGGATTTATCCAAAGGACATTGCCACCATTGCAGTTAGCTGAGATTTAGTGGCCCAAGTCATCTACAAGTTATTTGAGGCCCTGGATGGCTATCAGGTTTAATGATTTGATCTCATCTCTGGCTACTTTTGAAAGAGTATTTCTCAAGTAGGCTTTTGAAATCCACAGAATCGCAGAAGCCACTCACACTTCCTCTTCACTTTTCCCATTGCCCCAGTTTCCTGGGTGTTTCTCCTTGCACCAACCAGGCGGACTTTGCAGAAAAGACCACCACACTCGCCTGTGTCCCAGACCCACTAGGAGCAGGATGCATCACATAAGGGCTCTTCCCATGAGATCCCAGCAGTCTCTCCCACAAATTCATCCGGCTTCGTTACATTTCAGATATACATTATGCAACAACAATAATTAATGAAAAAAAAAGTAGTTCAAGCCCCCTCTATCTGCTCTACTTCTAATTGTCAGACATTTCCTTGCCACAGCAGGTACCAGAGTCCCTACTTGACATGGGCTCTCCTGCTTCTGTTTCCCTTTTCTCTGGTTTGAAACCAAAGTTAGAGCACATATACATTCGTTAGTGCAGGGAAAAGCAAAGTGCATGGAAATATGTGCTGGACTTTTCAGACTCCAGATGCCACGTCCTCTCAGCTAACTTTAAACTCCTTATGAAGGTTAATGATAGCAATAAAACAAAACCAGCCATATTACAAGTGTACCATAATAGTTAATGAAATTATTAAATCTATGTATAACACATACTACTCAGTCATAAATAACTAGAGGTATTTAAAATCTAAACACATAAAGCATGATTCACCATGGTAGGAATTACTTGACATTCCGTATGAGCAGAGCTCAAGGCGGATCCTGATCAGGCTCCCAAGAGCCTGATCCATCCACACCTGCAACACAGCGAGTTACAGACAGAATTTACAACAAGTTTTCCCAAGCTTCTTCCAAGCAGTAGATATGGTAACAGCATCCCATCAGAGTGACCCTGGAGCACGAGCCAAATGTGAACTTCACATGGAAAAAACAGATCATGGCAGGAAGGCCACGAGGGACACCCGTATCTTTACCTGGGCTTAATGGCAGTGCTAGAAAACTCCTGCAAGGCTTTTAGTGGGAATGCGACAGTTCAGGTTGTGAAGCTGGTGCCTCCTTGGGCACATTCAGCTCTCCCCTCTACCTTGAGCTTCATGCTAACTTTGCTCACCCTCACAAAAAAAAAATACACACACACACACACATATATATATATATTTGTAAGTCACCTAGGTATGAGTAAAAGCATACCTCTCCAAGGCAAAAATATTGCAACGATTTCTGAGCAGGCGTTGATATGCTGCTCCATGCTCACAGGAACCTGTCTGGAGCTACACTAAGACAGATATCGTTGCGTTATAATCCATCATGTGCTGCAGGTGAGTTATTGGCATTAGGGACTCCTTCCATTTGCGGATGTGTCAATGTCTGACGGATTCTGCATCATTCAGAGATTCAGATAGTAATGAGGGAAAGGGAATCAGGATTAGAGCAATAGTAAATTCGAGAAAGATCTACAATTTGTATTTATTTTAGGCTTAATATTAGCCATAATATGTGCTAGAGAAAGCGTTGAAATTAGAAATGACAGAATGTAGCACTGATCTCCCCAGTAAATTATGTGATGTTTAATGGCCTAAATATCTACAGCTAAGCTCACAGATCTATATTCCCAGGAATCATTTCTTAAAAACTTTCAGCTGAGAGCTCTGATGTGTAACTCACACATATAACATCACATTATAGCACAGCATTCCTTACACATGAAGAGTATTTCCCTCAAACACAGACAAACCCAAACCTTGAGCTCCATTTTCTTGTCATGTTACTCCAGTTCTAGGCAAGAAGTGTCATGACAAAAGCTCTTGAAATCCGCAGAGCCCTTGCAAGCCAGTCAGTCAATATCTGAGGATGCTGAAGGGCTGTCGATGGCAGTACTGCAATGTGTACTCTGAATTTCCCCATCTCTACCATTTCCCTTTCACAGATTCAATCTCAAGCTGAGCAGTTATCACAAGCAGCTGAAGGAAAACAAGGCCAGCTCCTCAGTATCAGCTCTTGCTGGCATAGGTAAACTAAGTAGATATGACTGACGTTTCTTTGGCAGCCAAAGCCCAGGAATACAGAGTTTCAAAGTCCTTTTGCTTGTCTGGCTTATGTCACTCAACAAATCTGGTAAACTGTACTAGATTTTTCCCTAGTAAAAGATGAGTCTACAAAGGGCTGTTTTGTTAGTACAAGTAGGCTGGCAGATCTCTTCAGTAGAGTCTGATCCCAGCAGAGCTGTAGATGAAGGCCAGAGTTCAGCTTCATAAATCAGAAACCACTAGCTACCAGCTGAGACCTAGTAGCTGTCTGTGACCATGCTTTTTACTTACAGCAAATGCAACGTGATACAGCAGTTTCATCATCCTTCACTGTGGTTTGAACCGCCTTGTATTTGCTGTCAACTATGAACATAATTCACAGAGACTTTACTGCAGTTTTGTTCACACACAGTTACTTGTTAAACCCAAGTGAAGTCACCAAGGCGCCTGTGGAGCTATCAGGTGATAGAAATACAGAGCCTGCTGTTTCTTGCACCTCACATATGGGAATCAATAAACACTTGCAACACAGGCCTCATTTTCCCCTCCCTTAAGCTCTACTAAATCTTCAGACCGAGAGGGGTTTTGCCTTTGTTTTTTGTTGTCTCATTAAGTTAGAGCACAGTTTCTGCCTGATATGTCCTGCTAAGGCAGGTTATAACTCTGCAGGGACAGAGTCCAAGTCTTCCCTGATATTTATTTAATGTCAATCACACTGCAGACAATCAATAAATCAGAGATCACCTCAACAAAAGGTTGTGCACATTTCGTTAAGTCATTTAAGCACACATGTAACTGTGTGAATGACCTTGGCATGCAGCACGACTAAACTCCTTGCCAGCACTAATGATATTATGGAAAGGAAAGACGCCTTTGTGAAATGAATAGCTGGACAGGTCATGGCTCACAGACATCCTAGAAGCCCTTGCTTTCAGCCTAACACATACTGCCCGTTTGCCCACACATGGAGGCTGTCCCTTAGCTGGACAGGAGGCAGTTTAACCAGGCAGAGATGCTCCCCTCTACCTTGATGCTACGTTTGCAGCCACTGCTCCCTCAAGGCTGCTGTGCCCTGGCAGGAGCTGCTGCTCCACCACAGCATCCTCCCTGGCAGCAGCCGGACTGCAAGTAGCTGAGGTAGATACTGAGGCCACGGCTCTTATCCCCTCACCACTCTACTGTCTTTACTGCCTCCTCATTTTCCTACGCTGAACCAGGTTCTGCTGGTCTGAAGCCCTGCTCTTGGTCCACGCAGGCTGAGCAGCATCCCTCTACCTGCTCCTTCCTTCCTCGTGCACAAGAGGAAGATGCTAAAGACTGAGAGGCTGTAAGTAGTCAATTGAATGCCTTGAGCACCCAGGCGTGTAATCCTTTTCCCAATCCACCCCCCTCCAAGATCCAGTGAAAACAGAGCGGGTTCAACTTGCTCTGTTGACAGTAACCCACCAAGATGATGCAGATCATAAGGACATGGATTCCTATCAGACCTTAAGATGACCTGAACTACAATATACAGCTTTGGAAACAGATTCATATTTCCAAGCCTCACTCTGGAAAATGTTTTTCATGCAACAGATTCCCATGAAAACATTCCCATTTTTTTTTCTAGTGCACATCACCCATATTGTTTCCTCTCAGAAATGCACTTATGGGAAGTGCTCAGCAGTTCACATGATAAGGCTCAAATCATTCTCTGATTTCAGATTAAAGCAGCCAGTAACCAGCACCTTTGCACTTTACTGGGCCTCAACAACATGCAGGAGATGCTTTTTACCCTGATGTAAATTCATACACTGGTCATACACAATGAAAGTTGTGATAGTTTCCCCAGACTACTGTTGTCAATTACAATTATTTATCTTTTTGTTGATTTGTCCTGATACTGAGCTATGCCCACAAAAAAGTTCTAAACAAAAAACAAAAAAACTCACATATTAAGTAGTAGTGGTGGTAGTGGCATATTTCGTTTTGGCCGTTTCATTTTGCTTTGGAGCAGATAAAAAATGACTCCAGTCCAAGGCTTCTTGTGCCAGCCCTGACTTCATCTACGCTAGCAGAGCTCACAACTGCAGCAGGAAACCCAAACAGCACTCTTATGACCTGGCATCTGGGTGCGAGCTCTTGACGTTATTACGTTCTGTTTAGTAACTTTTTCCAAGTAGCTGGGCCGAGATCCACAGAGGTATCAGCCAGTAACCAACTTGTGCAACTCACAGTCCACCAGCAAAAACATGATTTATTTGCTTACAAGGGCAAAGCAATGCTACAAAACTCAAACAGCAGTATATTCATGCCCCGATAAACCACCTCTCCCTTCTTCTTGATCTCTGTTGATATTTATAGAGCATCTATTGCCATGAAACATGAGCACCAAAAAAGAGTCTGCATGCCTGCGGGTTGACAGGTCACGTCTGTAGACAGAGTTTAATGCTTCTGTCATTCCACAACATGTCAAAAGGAGAAATGCAAGGCCATCAATCCATATTTTTAAAGCTTTTTTTTTTTTAAGCTAAACTAAGCTAAGAGTAAGACTGTCTCTAAAAAACAAAGTTATTTGGTAATACTACCTAGCTCAATCTGGTAGCCAGTTTTATCTGTTGCATGAGCCTCTTTGTCTGTAGGAGATGGATTTCCATTTTGGAAGGGGATAGAAACAAACCAAACAAAACCCACAGTTCAGCTCTGGAGTTCCTAAGTGTGTTCCCCTCAAGCCTTTTATAAAGCAAGCCAAGAGGACAGGTCACTGACTCTCATAGCAAATGAAGGTAACCTTTGAAACTCAAGTCAAGTATAACCTATGCAGTAACATCCACTGAGCTGGCAAAGAGCGTGAAGAAGTTATGCACGAATTACTGTTCAGTGGTGCTTCTTCCTTACTATTTCAGTACTGACCAAATGCCTGAAAAGGGAAGAAGATTATTCCAACAAGCTGCAAAATACAGCATGAGACTTGTGACATCTTGAAGGACTTGAAGGACATCCGCTTGGATGCAGCCCTGAGCCCATGTGCTCTAGGTGACCCTGCATTTGCAGGGGAGTCGGACAAGATGACCTCTAAGGTCCCTTCCAACCTTAAGCACTCTATGATTCTATGATTCTATGATCAGCTTCCAATGTGGGGGAAAATAATCCCACAACTATTCCAGCTACCAAGAGAGACAGGAGATAGCTAACAATTATGATATTAAATGCTGTGGGTATGGTTCTTAGTCTTCATATTTTCAATTCGTTCACCTACATCAAGGTCAAAAATTTAGACTTGTATCTGCAATCATAAATCTGAATAAAAATAAAAAGTTCTCATTTCTGGTTCTGAGAACAACTGATTCTTAAGTTTTGAATGGAGCTTGACTGATCAATATGCCATCAGCAAACATTAAGCTGGACCTGAAAGGTTAAATCCTACACAAGGAAGCTCAGGAGGTTTGATGACATGGGAGAAATCCTATTTATTCCCGTTATCTAGTAAATGCTTACACCCACAGATCAGTCTATTAAAGAGGAAGTCAATATTGTAAAAGTTGTCATAACCTCCTCCTTGACATCAGATGCCTCCTTGTTACCATATACACATATTATTTGAGGGGAAAAAATAAATGTGTGTGATCCAAATAAACCCAGGTTTGTCCGTGCTCTCCGTGCTGTGTGGAGTGACAGAGTCCTGCTCCAGGTACAACCTGTGCTACAAGCTCTTCCTTACTGAACTCTGTTCCCCTAGACTCAAACTCTATGTGTACAAGGACTCCCAGAGATTCAGAGAATAAATCCAATGTTGCATTAACAGCTTGTTGTTGGCATCTCTTTGATCTCCTGAGTTGTCCATCTCGAGCTAGACAGACTTGAGACACAACCTATCTGCTAGAAAACCAGCTTATCTGCTCCATCGGAGGGACTTGCAAAGTACTCAGTGGAAAACTCAGCTATGATTCAACAGACCACTGAAATTTTGCCTTGCTTTCATATCCGAATAGGAAAGAGACCAAGCTGTTTTACTTTTTTGCAAAGGCTCCTTCCTTAACACCAAGATTATTCCTCCTATTGCAGCAATAACAATTGTGTAGCAACGAACATGTACACTTACAAATAGTCAGCTTGAACTGATGGCTTTTGAGCACAAGAGGGACAGGTCAGTGGCAAGGAGGCTGCCGCCCTTGCATTCTCGCTCCTTATCCTTACCAGCATTCCCTATCTCTGAAACTGAACCTTTATGGAACTCCTTGAATAGCAGCTTTCAAACGGTCACTGTCATCTTTGTGCCATGGGACTTGTCTCACCCCATGCCTGTACTAATCAGGGCCTTCTGCCAACAGGTTCAGACCACACTGCTCTTGCAGCAAGAGCCAACTCTTGTCTCAAGTACCAGCTTTAACTGGGAAGGAAATTAAGGAACATGGTACCCTGCTCTCTCACGGGAAACCTAAGGTAGCACAACAAATCATCTGGAGACCAAACGTCTGTTACCTTCAGTTCCATCAGTCTTCTTCAAGAACATTTTTCCCAGCCCCACTTGGGTTGCTGAAGGGGCAGCAGAGAGTCTTTTATCTGAAGGCATATGTTTCCCAGGAGATCAAAAGTATATTCCTTAGTTTTCAAATCTTCCCTCTTTATCCTCACGGTTCCCATATACGGGAAAAAAATTGCAAAGTGTTAGGGGGAGTGTATATAAATCACACCAACTACTGATCCTTTTATCCAGTAACCATAACACTTCATACATTGAACGTCTTTCTTCGAGAGAATAAAATAAATTACATTTTGCTTGCCAGGATACTGAACCTTATTTTGGTTATTGTAAATTACTCCAAGCACAAAGGTATGGCCTTTGCATGCTCTCCTTTCAGGATGGAATATGAACATCAAAGAAGGCAGTTGTCATAAACTGCTATTTCTCTATCTCTGCCTTTGACAATAGGTTGACTTTCACTTACTTATTGAGCTAAGAAGAAACAGAATTAGGCAAGCAACAAGGAGCAACACTTACTACTGAAGATAATTTATCTTTTTTTGCAAAAAATTCACCACAACTAAATATTTGGACGGTCAATTATTTATAGTCTAAACACTTGAATACAGCTAGTGGGGGAAAAACGGATGAAGAAAATAAAAACTTTTACAAAGAATTTATCCAATTTAAGGTTTTGAAACTTGTATCAACCCTTCAATTCGTGAAACACAGGGAGATCATTGACATCAAGACTTCACTTTAAACATTAAGAGATCATCCTTTTGCACATGAAAAATGCCAGCCAATGTGTAATTACCATATGAGCTGGTTTTCTGTTCATTCTTCTTCAGAATTTAATTTTAACTCCCTTTCTGTTGAGGTCAACATGCATGCAGATAAAGCACTTGAAGCGTCTGAGATATCACTGAAGTGTTCATCTAGAACAAACTTAAACCATTTATAAAATTCCCAGCTATTTTATCTTCATGGGTTGCCCATCTCTAGTACTAGGAGGATCTCAAGAAAAGTCAATGTGATCTTTCAAAAGTTATTTTCATGTGGTAAAGTAAAATAACTTAATATTACCTCATCAAGTAACCTCTGTGGACTATTTCATTAACATAACAGGAGACAGTATGGCTGCCGTTCTTGCTTTAAAATTAAGTTTCCTGAGCACAAAAATTTTTCCATGTAGCATCTCCATCTTATACCAAATGATCAATTAGAGTCAGTGCTAGAAGAGACCCTACATTGAGTTAAAATGTTACCTTCTTTTAAGCAACACATATGACTCATCAGCGCAATAATTACAGCAGATCAACCACATTTCCCGTTCCAAAACATTGCAAGTTGACACTACTTAAACCGATGCCTTCAGATTCCGCTTTGAGCAGGCTATGGAAATTACAAGAATCAGTGGTTGTGAGCTGCCTTGACCTCACAGGGCAGCCTCTCTCCCTGCACTCTCCTGTGGTTACCAGGGAGGACAGAAATGTGAGAGTCAGTCAAAGGAGAAAAGAGCCTCTCTTCTCTTTGTCAAGAGAGGTGTTTTAATTGTGATTCTCTGTTTCAAAATGCACCAAGATGCTTTTGTTTTATAAGTGCTCTGGAGTCGAAGGCACTCATTTTTGCTATGGCTGGGTGATTTTATTGCATATTGTATTTTTAATTGTTCCTTGGAAGGTTTAGTCCTTTTCCACTGAGAAATCTAATACATTATTATTATTATTTCTGATTCCATAATTATTTGGATCACTGCAGTGCATAACAGCCACATGACTTGTGTGTCTCTCTTCCTCCTCTCAAAGGATTCTGCTGTTTAGGTTATGCAATCGTTTTGTTAAAACCGGGACAGATGGCCACAATGAAAACACACAGGGTGTTCTCACTGATAGATACTTGCCAATATCAACAGGAAAGAACAGAATTAAAAATTCATGAACTTCAGAGAGAAAGTACAAGCTTGTTCTTGAGCAGGATACAGGATAATGCCTTCGTATAAGTGGCAACAGGCACAAACCCATAGACATGCAGGTTGGAAGACCAGGATGATCCAAAGCAGGGCCCCAAACAACCTCTGGCGTCCACAAATCAAAGGTCTGAAATATCTCAACTGCCACACAGGTGGCACATGGTGGGCTTTGAACATGTACCAAGTTGCATTTTCAAACACTTTGAGAAGCATCTCCTGGCTTAAGAATTCAGCAGGAACTGTCTTATCCCATCTCCTGTGATATAGCCAATTAACTGGTCATACACCTCAGAAAGACAGCAGCTCCCAGATCTCATTGAGCTTCTATAGGGATTTTTAATTCAGGAAAAAGAGGCTGATGCATTGCCTTTTGAAGGCTGCCCGGTCCTGACCCTGCTCATCCTTTTGCTCAAAGCAAGAATGATCTATGCATGAAATCACTTTCATAAAAACGTCTCTGAAGAAGCTGCCACAGCTTCTCTGAACAGTGCAAACCATTCCATTAGCTCCCCTTTGTCACCTCTAAACTGAGTCAAAACCACTCCCTAGTTCAAACACTTGCCCCTATAGCAACACACTGCAAAACTTATTCAACAATTCCTGTGCTAAGCCCATAATTTGGGTGTTAATGCATGCGTATTAATGCCATTAATGTTGCTATATTAATAGTAATGGCATTAATGTTGCTTAATAGCGGGCAAAGGGAGGCACTATTCCCTAACCAGCACCACAATACCCTGATTTTGGCTTGCAGATTTGGCTGCCAAGCTCAGCAGAACCAAGTGTATGGCACACAAAGTATAACCTCCAAAACGTTGATGATCTGCCCAATGCTGACTGTTTCCTGTGGCAACATCATTTGCTCTCAAGCAAAGATAGAGGCTTTTAGATGTTACTTGGTAGCATCAGAAAATCCATTTCCACCCTCACAGAAAGAAGATATGGCACAGAAGCTCACTAAAGAATGTTAAGATTAAATAAGAGTTTCATAACACCAAAGATTTCAAAGATCAGATAAATGGCATTTTACCTGTCACCACCTAAAAAAAGCATAGTCTTTTTAAAGACTGAACCCTGTGGAAAAATAAAAATTTCAATCTAGTCCTCCAGCAAAATCATGGTGGTAAACTGGCCACAGTTGATAAATTCAACATGCATTTAGCTTCTTTTGTATAAAAGCTAATCTTTGCTTTGCCAGATATGTGGTATCTGAAACACAGTCCACACCTGGAAAAAGTTTGTTGGAGCTGGGCAAAACGAGAAAAATTGAAAAAATTAACTGCAGTGAAAAGCACTAAAAAGAATCAAGCGGCTGCTAGACTAAAATTCTGCTTTTCCTTAAGCCAAGTACGATAGACCAGATCCCACTTAGGCCAACTTTCATGTTCACACTCAAACTGCAGCTATAGACACGGAGCAGACATTGCACTCAAGTGCACACTGATACATTGCACCAGGCTGGAGCTTGGGACGAAGCAGGATGTGCCAAGGGGCTTCACTGCTCTGAACAACCAAGGTCACCCCTCAGCCCTGGGCTGCTCCGGAGCTGGTGCTCACCTCAGCAGAGGCCATTGAGTGCAAGGGAATGACCGACCCTGCCAAAAATAAATACAGAAAAGTCCAAGTCCTGAATTTACAGGCTGTTCTGAGAAGAGCTCAGACAGCTTCCCTATAGAATCAAAAATACTTGTGTGGCGGGGATTTATTGCTAACCGAGAATACTTTTTTCCCCATCTTGACATTTTAAAAACAGATTTTTTATTATATTCATTCCCATGGTAGCCCAAAGAAAATATCACAAACTGAAACTTCACAAACTAGAAGCCTGAGAAAAACTGATTCTGATTCATCATTTTAGTCTTTATATTCCTTTCTTCCAGCCTTCATTCCATTGTTTTGACCATTCTCTATCTATTCTCTTAAATAAGGATGTTAATGAATGTACATTTTGCAGCTTGTTGTAGGGGGAAAAAAAATCCAGCTGCATTATTATTTGTACTAGCTCTACAGGATACTGGTTAAAATAGAAGGATGTGTCAGCTAAGTTTTTCTCCATCTGATTTTTCCTAACAAATGATTATCTGAGCATAATTTTGCTTTACCAGATAGCGTCTTGATGCCAGCACAAGAAGAATTAAGACAATTACTATGGCTATTAGTGATACCTTCCCTGGAGCAGCCACTTGATCACTGCTGTCAGAGGCTGATAAAATCCCACTTGCTTCACTTGCATGAGTAACTCCGGAGACTTCAATCACATGTATAGAAACAGGAATAAGCATTTACCCCAGACATACTGCTGCTGGCAGGGAAGGTGTATTTAATTTCCCAAGGGTCACACTGAAGTATTTTCCCATAAGAGTCATCAAGTGAAAGTTTTCCATAAAGGTGCTCGTTAGCATTGGGGCTAATCTCCTTTCAGCCAGTTATAAATATGGCAAAGTCAAGGCACATTTCCCACGTAAATTAAAATTGTTCTTATGACTGTAATATTTGAATCCCCAAGAGAGGGAGGGTTTTTGAGGTGGGTGGGATAAAAAAAAAATGTTTTAATCACATTCTTTTGAAAGCTGAAATTTCATTTCAACATCAGTGCTTTTTTTTTTCTTTTTAATTTCCTAGCTCAGTGGGAAATACATAAAGAAAAACAACAACAAAACCATGTCCTTGTAGCTGGTTGTTTTTCCATTTGTGATGATTTATTTACGTATTTATCTTTCTTGTTATAATGATTGGCTTAATATTTTCCTATTTGATAATGTTTTCACGGTGCTTTTCAGGGAGCAGCGTTCACTTGATTTCTAGCTGATGAGTGATTAGCCCAAGGGGAGTCAATCTGCAAATCCTAGGAGCCAAATGAGTTGCTCCTAGCCCCACTACCTATGTTCTTACCACATCAAGTGATCTATGCATCTAGCAGCACTCACCATGCACAGTGAAGAACTAAGTTAAGAACTAAGTTCTAGCTAGATACACCTCTGAATTATGGCCCATAAAATAACCCTCCTCAAAGTCCTACTCTCAGGGCAGGCTTCCCTTTAGCACTTCAGCAGGAGCTACATGCTTTTGGTACATCTCTTTAGGAAGGTTCATGCTGTTACCCTTAGAGTCTGTGGAAGACCAAAGTCATATAGAGGATCTGGAAGAGAAGAAAGCCCAAAAACACTGACTGTGAGAAACAGCAGAAACCCAAGGGCAAGAAAAGCAGACCAAGACTGCAGAAATGAGCAAAGAGGTGCTCAGATCTTCACAGGCAAATGCACAGCATAAGGATGAGTAACATTAAGGTGATCTTTCACTCTACATATTACATTTGTCTTCACTCTGTATTCTCAAATCTTTGAAAGACAGGAGTAAGATTCTGGAGGGCTTAAAGGGATTTAGCCACCAGGTTAAAATAAGCAAGACACTCTTGTCTAAGGAGTGACAGTAGATAAGCCTAGTTACAAGAAATGTGATTATCTCAAAGGAAAATATCTAATCTTTTGTAAAGGAAAACAAAAACATTAACCTATATGCACCAAATTCTATATTCAATAGGTAAAGAAAGTCCGAGTTCAAGGATAAAAGGAATGTGCCCGGCATTCTATGTTATAGTAATTCATACACTATCTATAAACAAGCTAAACTTCTGTAAAACTCTTGTGCTCTTATGCAAGGCCTGATTTATGCTTTCCTCTGTGTAAATGCTAGAGTTTTGGCTAGCGTTTTGGGATGATATTCTGTCAAGATGATGTTTTGAAACAGAAAATCTAATCACATGAGATGCTTCTAGAGTTATTATAGATGTGAAGCAATCTGTTCTTTTGCTACGCCTTACTCCAAGCATCTCACAGATACATGAGCTTGGCATGGAAACAGGTTTAGGTCAACATATAAAGAAAGTCTCACTAAATTCAGGACAGGGCCAGAGGAGCTTACATTGATTATCCATCCCTGAAACAAATTAGATGTTGCAAGGTATAAGCTTAGTTCCCCTAATTTGACCCCCAGGCAGAGTTTCCTTTCCCCTCCAGGCTCCAGATTTGCAGCTTGCTTTGTGGAGCCTGAGGAGAACGGAAGCAAAAGCCACCCAAGCCCAGTCAGTAGAAGGGAATGAAAGTTCCGAGGGGATGGAAATCAAGTCAACAAAAAAATAAAGGACATACAATGGACTTTCTTCTTTGGTGATGGCAAGAGTGCTCAGTGCCAAACAGCTAGGTCACATGGACATGTCCTACATATTAGCACATGTTGAAAACGTTAAAGAATTCATTGCTCCCACCCTCATTTCCACCATCCCAGCTGTCCTTCATGACTCCAATAAGTACCAATGGAAAAAAGTTAACAGTTCTCAATGGAAAAGTTACAGGAATAGGTCTCCTGGTCAAGAGGAGATTTAGGAGAGGCTGAATTTGAATATTTCCCTACTCGAGATAGGGAACCCACAAAACATTTTTCAAGTGTTATCAGAATTGCAAGGCTCTGCAACAATATATTGAGTTTAGCTATGTGTTTAAGAGTAGCTTTCTGAGGTCTCAAATGAAGTCAGAGAGAAAGATCAAAAGAAAAAACAAGAGAGGGAGAGAGGTGTTTAGCACTGTTGTTTCAACAGCCCCGCTTCACAGACAGCAAGAAGTTTGATCTCATTCCAACATGGAATTTCAAAGCCTCATAGGCTGTTGCAAGACGGTTTGTTGTTCCTCAGACAGCTCGTTACCACAGTCATAATAATCATAATCAGAGATTTATGTATTGCCTTTTATTTCCACAGAACTTAAAGCAGTTTGCAAGTGCCTGTGATCCTTTAAAACATGCACAAAGATGACCCAGCTGCACAGATATCCCACACAGCACCCGAGCTCTGAGGGGCTCAGGGCAGGGGCCCAGTGTGCAAAGTACCTGGGAATCTGCCTTCACGTCAGGAGCTGAATGAATCAAAATTGACTGCAGCAGATAATGCACGTGTCTTGAGCCATATCCCCATAACAGCAATGATTATAGGAAACATTAGAGAACTATGGAGGCTTCATTTGCTTGCATGCTACCTAAGATTAAATAACAAACAGAAGAGAATTCATGGAGGTGAAAATGATTCTTTAAAAGTTTAAGATTTGAACCAAGTTCTGTATTGCAGTTTGAAACAAGACTGAATTTCAAGTGAATATCTTATTTATATTGCAAGATTGTCCTTATTCTGACTTGATGTAACCTTAGAACCTCTCCTTATGATTTTTTTTTAAACAAGAAACTCTTATGTGACTACTATTTTTTTTTTTAATAGCATGGAAGATTCAGATGACTCCTACATCTGCCATTTCTGTGGCAGGATAGATTTCTGAGCCTATAAGATCTTTTTCTCTTGTTAGAAAAAATCCTTCCATCCAACTGTAAAAGTCTCCAAGTAATTAATGCAAAGGTAAATATTTCAAGTTTTTAAAAAGTTGCCTGTTTATAGAAAAAATAGAACTAAGTACTTATTATCAGACTATTCCCCCCCCTCCCCCCAGAGCAACAAGTCAGGTGTTACTAAACTATTTCTATTAAGAATAGATAAAAATCTTTTGCTCCTAAGAGGAGCAGGTTAATCAATCCAATTCTTCTTTCACTGCATTGAAGGTGCAAATAACTGATTACTTTTTGCAAATTACCTGATCACTGAGCTTATCAAGAAACAGATCAACATCTGGGCTATATATCAATAACAACAGAACTACAAGGGAAAGTGCTAAAAAGAAGAAACATGTTTTTTGTCACACCCACCCTCAAGTGAGTGCTCCTTGCTTTCATTCACAGCTCTTGTACAGGAAAGTAGGACTCAAAATTACTAAAGCCTTGCCATCCTTGTTGCTTATACTGTATGAGCATGGCATGTTAGCTGAGAGGTAAAATGAAAGAGAAAAGAACCTTTTTTTTGCCCAGAATATGTTCTTGGTAACATCTGGCATCTCAGCAATTCAGAGGTGAAGACTGAGTTTTACAGCCAGTGCAGGGCCAAGTCCTGGAGCTCCCATCAGCTTTATACATTACATGACATATATTGCAAAGCTGTGTTAAATCTGCAGCATATGCAAATTCCATGGAGCTAAACAAACATAAAAGTAGAGACTTCTGCTCCATGTTATTTTTACTTCTCATGAATACTCCACAGAAACAAACCAAAAAAATATTGCTTACTTTACAGAGTAGCTACACCAAATTACACACACTTCCACTTAATATTGTATAGCAAAGAACTGCTGCTGTACTGGACTAATAGCCAAAATACCACTCAAAGAGGATTTGCTGTGTTTAAAGCAAGTGTTTGAGAGTGCCTAACCTAGCATGGCATGAAAGTGCAACACTAACTACCCTGTGTTAATAAAGAAGTTAAATGAAAACAGAAAAATAAAGAAAAATAAATTAAGAGGAAAAAAAAAAAAGAAAATATAAACACCTGACCAAAGCCAAAGAAAGGGAAAGGAGAAGTATGATCCTATTTTTTTTTAATAGAAAGAAACCAGATAACACTTGTATGAAAGATCTGGCTTCTGGCTCCACTACAAAAATACACAGGATGGAAAGAGTTTCACTTTAATTAAAGTGCCTCAGTCAGCAGCCTGATTGTCCTTAACCCATGGAAAGATATGGGCAGCTCCTCAGGGCGACGCAGACTGGATCACGTCCTGGAACTGTCCTCACTCGGTTAATGATACAACACGGGACCCACCACATCCAAGTGCCAATCCTCAGCACATCCCTTCAGCTCAGGGTGCGTGCTCCCCTTCCCAGCTGCCAGGACATTCGGGCCAACGTTTTCAGCGCCAGCTCATACACAGTTCTGCAGCTCTGTCCTGGCCAAGTTACCCTGTATTAACTCAGACACCAAACAAATATAGCCCTTCCTAAGACTTCCCTCCCTGGAGCAGGCCACGGAGGCAACAACAGACAGCTCACCTCCACTCATTACCATGACAGGGCCTCTGAACACACCAGGCTCAGAGTTGTTTGAGGTTTTTAAGCCAGTTCCTGGACACAGTCCAGGGAGAAGCGTGGTGGAGACACAACTGCAGTGTTCCTGGCACCCACGACCTGACAGGCCTCATCTTGGGAGGGCCTCATCCTGGGAGGGACAACTACTTGAGGTGCTGTGGAGGCTCCCCATGCATGTCACACAATAGGTCTCCGCTGCATGATAGGCAACAGTGTAAAGCTCCATCCTGTTAGGATGGAGATGGCGGAAGGCAGCTCACCTTTGCACCTGGACAGGGAGAAGTAAGTCTCACTCACCAGCCCAGGGCTCAGAGGACGTGGGTATCCTCTGGGCACAGGGGCCATTCACTCACCAAATAGCAAGTGTCTGATATCTCATGGTTCTTTCCAAAAATTATAGGGGAGGAGAAACAGAAAGGTCTCTTATTTGTCTTGAGCAGCCAAACCCTTCAGGTTTTGCAAAATACACCAGACATGATTAACACTGGAAGGCCATTTTTACTTAGTCATTTCCCACATTTTGGGAACTTAGCCTTTCCTGTCCTCAGGACAGGAAGTTCATTGACTTCAGATGCCCTCTGCAGAACTCAGCCCCCAACAGCTTCATACCAAGCAAATAAGAGGAGCATGGATAACAATACACAGGCATTTTCTCTAACATGACCAGACTAGCAAACCATGGCAATTCTGTGGCAAGACAGTCTAGTTTCTAGGAAACATTTCTGCACTCCCTTCCACTAGTACTTACTTCCTTTGTTGAGATTCTTTTCAACATGCCCAACAAAAGGACAGGTACCCACAGACAACCACTTTCACTCCCAAACCACTCGTGTCAAAGCCAGATCCATGCATAAATCACCACAGCAGCTGTCGAACCGCACATCTAATGGCATAAGCTCAAGGAGGTGACCTGAGGTTGTACAACTGTATGTAAAGTGAGAATGCATTCTCAAATTGTTGATATTATCTCAAGGAATAAGTGATAGTATTTAAAAGCAAAATTATTACCTGACTTTCACAGTACTTCCACACTTGTTAAACATCCTGCACTTCTCAGAGCAAATAGCATTATTTCCCCCATAGTGTGGGAAACTGAAAACAAAGTAAAAGGATTTTTCCACTATCATCCAAAAGACTCATAACAGAGTTGAGCATCATGTTCAATCCTGCCTACTCCTCTGGACACCAAGTCTACACCAAAACTGGGAGCTCTGGGCATGCTCCAAGTTCCCAGCTGCAAGTACCTGGCTGGTCAGCTTCCAACTCCAAAGTCAGTGCCAGTTTCCCCATGGGATGCTCATTTCCACACAAAAATGAACCAGTTGATCGATTCAACGGGAGCTCTATCTCAAGCAAATATTGACAATAGTCTTAAAAGTCAGCTCAGAAGAGAGTAGCAA
>JAUBOD010000633.1:2500344-2510389 GCA_032353885.1 Nothura maculosa | reverse complement strand
TGGTTTAAGATATAAGGCTCTTTGAATTAAAGGCCTGGAACTGGTTGCAAGCAATAACTCCAGTTACTGTTGCTAAAGGCAAGAAAGATGAAATTAATGATGAAACTTCATAGAAAAAGACTACAGGAGCAGTTTGAGGAAACTGAGACCTCACTTGAAGGTCTTAGAAATTTGTCTAGATAAAACTGGAGAATAAAGTCTTCAGATTCATTGCAGATCATATTAATTTTGGTCCTCATAGCAAATTGTACCAGTAGGTATGATATAAATTCAAGTCAAAAAACATTCAAGGAAGAAAAAGCTTTAAGCAGCATGGACAACAACTTATTTCCTCAGTAGGAGAACAGGGAAGGCAATATAGGTTTTGTGATGAGAGAAAGTTTTTAATGCATAAGCCCTCCTTGGATCAATGCAAATCAAGGATCAAAGTCTGGATTAATGCTTGCCAGAACAGCTTGCTTTTTTTTTCCAAATTTCAAGCTTTGGGGAAAAATTATAAATTAAGTAGAATTCAATAAACTAGGCATGCATTTCCCCTTATTTTTCTCAGAACAGTTTTGTTACTGAGCTGTGATCTGCTACTGTATTTTACACCAACTGCTGAGTAGCACTAACTAATATTTATCTCCCAAGCAAAGCTCTAATTTTGTTGATTTTGTAAGAGCTCACAAACCCAGAGACCTTGCCTTGCCTTGGCTAAAGAGCAAAGTATTTTCTTTTAATTTTTTCTTTTAAAGAAAGAATTATTAGTACCCCACCTTTGCTGTATTGTTGTAATCTTAGTTCTCCTGCAAAACTTTTATCAGCATTCCTGATTCGATGAAGACTCATTGGGAGCAACTCTTTCTATCAGCAGCTTTTCTAGGTCACGGGCAGGCTTTCAGAGACATCTTCCCCAAGAGGAATATGTTGTTGCTCCGGCCTTTCCTTAGGATGTCACTTATATAACAGGCGCTCTCCGCAGTGACGCAAGCCTCCGGCATTCCAGGCCCCAGCAGGACAGTGTGTGAAACGTGCATCCTCCAGGAAATAATGATTCAAGTTAGGATAATGCTTCACTTGGGATCTCAGGCTGGAGATGGGCCTGAATTAAAGCAGTGGACACATGCATGTATCGTCCGAAGATCAAACTTATTTATATGTACACAAAGTATTGCTAGGGATACTACAAAGGTTTTTCTTCCACCTCCAAACTTATCTGGTCCCAGTTTGACTAAATCCATTTCTGTGCCGTGGGTTACAGCCTGGTCAGCCTTTGAGACAAGTTCTTCATTAACATAAATTTACCTGTCTTTCCGCTTTTTTTGCAAGGATGGCCGGAACTCTGGAGTAGAACATATTTCCATTTCATTATTTCACTGTCAAACTGCATAGGATTCAAAAAATACTGTTTCTGCTCCTGCTACCTAACATTCCAATTACATGTAAATTATTGAAAACAAATGGATGAGAAAGAAGGAAATAGATGTAATTGCTTTCCTACCCAGCAGCCAGGTAACAGACAAGCTCACTTTTTGTTCACTACAATTGAATGGTACAATTTCTATCTCCTTAAAGAATACATTCTGAAACTGAAAAGAGCAGTTCAAGAAACTATATTTATGCCAAAATGCCTTGCTCCTATTAGATCTTCTATGGTTTAATAGAGACTAAATTTAAGTGAAGATGAATGTAAAAGGTGTATTTGTGGTCATTAAGCTATGAAAGTCCTCATCCAAGTTGGGCAGGATCCTCTGGATCTTGTTCAACCTTGAAAGATCTAACACTTGGCTGGGAGGCCCTGTGATCAGGGATACTCTCCACACAAGTCAAGTGGGTCAGCAGTTGGTAAACACGAGGCCAAACAAGCTCATAGGGTCTGCTCTGCTTTATTGCCACTCCAGAGTAAATGGATGGGAAAAAGAGATGATGTTCAGCAAAGGAATGTGTTAATTACACAGACCACAGAAAAGGAATGTTTGTGGTGCAACATCAGAGATACAAAAATGATCCTTAGCACTCTGTGTGGGAACTTCTTTTCTTTGCATGAAGGGATTAATTCTGACTCCCAGTTTGCTTGTCAGAAGCATTTGGTGATATTATTAGCCACAGTTATTTTGATGGCTTCTTTCTGATGTGCCTTTATAATTTCTATTAGTTAGATGATATCAAGGGAAAGCAGAACAAGAGAAGGGAAGTTTAGGATATATCAGAATTAGAGTGCAAAATGGTGCCACATCAGGGAAAGGATTTAGCATCGAATGGTGGAGTAATTTATTCCCATTTAGCCTGAAGATAATTTTCCTTCTAACTCCATATTAAAAAGAACTGAGCTAGATTTTATGTGACTATTTAAGCATAGCATCTTATCCATCCCCTAAGAGGTGCAAGAAAAGAGAGGAAGATGATTCTTTCACTATATTTGATTGTAAAGAATACTAAAAATGTAAACTTTGCCAATTAGTATGAATAAACAATGAGTCTGAGTAACTGGAAGACAGACCAGATTCCATTATTATAGATATACTTCTTCAGGAATCCCATAACCTGCCAGCTAAGATAAACCATTTTACATCATTTTTTCAGTGGTCTGTGAGCTACAGGAATTCAGAACATTTGAGAATTCAGCTTGCAGTGTTCCTCTTCTGCCTCTGTAAATGAGTTTTTAAATCAGGATGTACAAAGATCAGAGTGGCTGCATTTCCCAACCCTTGCCATTTCACAATAGGGAACCACAAAGCAGTGTATTGAAGGAAGCCTTTCTTCAGAGGCCTGTATGGATTCAAAGTGAGGTGTGGACTCCATTTTCACACTCAATTATTATACCTAATTATATGTAATACGAAGAGTTGAATAACCATAGATATATCCAAAGATATTTTGCAATTACTTGCAAAGTCCCCTTCTCAGAGAGCTTCTTCTGGTATTAAGTTTCTCTCTTGCTATCTCCTTTTCCACGACAGGTTTACCAAAGTCCCCACTCGAGGAGCTCACACAAAACTTTGTTTTGAGGGCCACAATCAACCACAAATCCATCTAGGCAGAGTGACTGATGACTGAAAAACACAGGATAAGTGGAGTAAGACCCTATAACATCTTGCCATCCTCCCTTAATACCCCTTGGGTGGGTAGCTAGCATGAGAACTGGAGAGTGTTGCAGTGGCCTTGAAAATCTCTAGATATATTGTGCCCCACTGTAATGGACATGGTCAAGCAAGAAAACTATAGAAACAGCAATGAGAAACACATCTGGAAAGTTCAATTTACAGCAAATATAGGAGCCCAGGGAACTCTTACTGCACTGCCAAAGCTGTAATTTAATGTTCAGACCGAATTCATTGCCTGTGCATTAGGGAGACGATGTGGTCTGGAGGTTACAGAAGAGGGCTGGGAACCACAAGTATCCTCCTGGGATCCAGTTTGAAGGGAGCTGCTCGCTGCGTGACTTAGAGGAAGTCGCTTAATCTGAGTTCTTTGTGCTTTAGTCAATTTAGATATAAAACAGGATAGAAAGCAGAACATTGCTAAAATTTCCTGATGCTGCAGTTAGGCCTTATCTAAGCCCCTTTGACAAAATTCATTATGGGAAGGAATATCAGAGATGGGGAGCCAGGAAAACTGACCCGTTTCTTGAAAAAAAGTGTAATCAGGCACAAAGTTCAGCAACATTTTCTAATATTGAAGGAATGTATATGAACAGAACAGGAAATACAATGCTGCTCACTGAGCCTGGAGAGAACAGATCTCGGAGGACACGTTCATCGGCACCACAACAGCCCCTCATTTGAACAAATAAAAGATTAAAAAAAATCTGAGCAATCAGATTGACTGGGGATGCAGGTACTGCAATGAAGCACAAATTTAGAGTCAATAATCACAGTATCCTTTAACAAGGGAGAGCCAGGCAACAACAGTGGGAAGATCTGTAACTCCATTCATGGTGGAGAACCCTACAGGACCATATTCCTGCAAAGAAAAGTGGTCTCCTTTCACAATGGGCAGAGATGTAGGTAACGGCATGGTTTGTAAAAAGCAAGGGCAAAGCAGTGCACATCCTGGAAACATCACATCTGGACCATTACTCAAAATATTTTCAAAGTTTAAATGATTTTGTACTGGAAAATTATTGACAGCAGAAGTATATACAGCCATCACTCCAAACCCATTCAAATAGAGTGAAATGGAGGGATTTGTTTCCAATTCCCATTTTGGAGGGGTAACATTTTGAATTCATTGAAGTATTCCAACAGTCCTGTCATCAGACAGATCCTAGACACTGGAATTTCATTTATGGTATATTTTACCTCCACTTTCTTCTGTGCATTGCAGCAGAGTAACATGTGCCTGTGATCAGAGAAGGCTACAGAGAAGTTGTGCTGAATTCTAGGCAGATATTTACCATGGAAATTATGCATAATATTTTAAAGAAACACACCAAATTGTTCAATTTATCTAGCATGACATACTCCGAATCGCACCAAGATCCAGCTAAAACTGTTGTATCTACAAAGTTTTAATTTTATTTGTGATTTTTACACTTTTTTAAAAAACATACTTTTGAATATTTCCTTTAAAAATCATGTCAAAGCGCTATATGATGGGAAAACATTCTGCAGCAAGCCTGCATTCCCCCTCTGCTCACAAATGACTTATAAAATTCACCAGTAACCTTTTGGCAACCAGAACTATTTACATAGGAGACGGATGACTAGGCATGGGAAAGCAGCCTTTTGTTCACATCAAAGGGCTACATACAAATTCTCACATGGTGCATATGCTCGTTTTTATTTACAGACAAGGAAGATTAACGTGATACAAACACATATGGTGGGCTGAAAGAGAGGGGGGAAAGGCTGTACTGCTTACACAACACAAGGCAAAGTGATCTTATTGCATCATATAGGAAAGTGTTGGCTCAGGGTTCAAACCAGGGGCAGAAAGCCTGGCGCCTGCACTCTGCCTCTTTGAGTGTCCAGCAATACAAAAACACAAAAATAAGGATTTCTTACTTGAACTACCTCAAAAATAAGGCCCGCTATACTGCCACTCTTTGAGAACAAAGCAGAAAAAAACTGTTCAACCAAAGACCTTCACATTGCTTAAAAACAAGGGTGTTACACACCCTTGCAACTGTTCATCTGTAGCCAGTCCTCTGTTTCAGGCTATCTCTTGCAAACGCTCACTCATATCAACAACCTCTCTCATTACAAACAGCCTGCTTATGCAAGAAACTAAATGGGGCCTATCCACTCACTTTTAAAAGCACACATTTGGCAAGATATTACCTCAGAGTATTTTATCTTTGACAGTACTTTGAAGAGAAAGACCCATAAGAAAAAAAATCTTACTAAGAAGATGTAAGCATCCTGAACTCTTAATCTATAATAGCTACTACTAATGAAAACAAGTTTATATGCAGTGGTGAAGGAAGAACAATGTCCAGTGAATAGCATTTTAGGAAAAACATCTTAGTTTTGGATAACTTATATTAGTTTTCGTGCATAGTCTATAAGCAGGTATTTGTAGCCATTCTTCTGAATTTAAACAGTCTTGATCTGCACTGCACTTCCTCCAGCCACCAGCTGTTCAACATGGAACACAAAATATGGATAAATGGATTCTGCATTTCAATCCCTAACTTTGGATTTTACACACCCTGGAGTCACACAGCTCTGCCTCCCAAATTCCGATCCTGCAGCTTACCAGTGCAATTGAGTAATCTCAAGCAGAAAACATTTCACGCTACAGGCACTGTAGTAACTACATGAAGAATGAGGATTTTAGCAGCAACACATATGGAATTATCACCCACATCTACAAAGTATATAAATAAATACTATCTATATATTAGTATGATAATCTGTAAGTGTATAGGAACTTTGGCTTGAGAGATAGCTTTGATCATAGCAATCTAAGAATGTATTTTCTTATTAAGAAACAAAAGCATTCAGTGAATTTATCCACACAACTTTAGACATGGTAAAAAAAATAGATACACAAATCACTTCAACTCAACTTGGACTCATTCATAAGTTGTACAGGTAGCTGCAAGACTGACCTGAGAAACAGGATCTAGTGAAGGCCTCTGGCAGAAAAAAGCCTCAGGTGCTTGACATTTTGCCTTATAACCAACACACTGCCTCACATAAGATATGCACACAGACTGGAGAGACTCCTTGCTTATTAATCCAAGATCTTTCAAATTTGCACCCCAAAAGGATGTCTTAAATCATTGCATGACACTCTCTCTTCTGCGTAGCCTTCAGGAGAAATGAAGTAAACCATGAAACAGATCTCAGAGTGCACAGAGGGTAGCAACACCTTTCATAGAGAAATCCTCTATTATTCATAAATACTTCTGTGATTTAATGTTAATGATAACCCATCCATCACCTTCTGCTTCTAGTGACAAGACCTCACAGCCATGTATTCTCCAACCTCCGAGGGTAACAGCTCTCAAAGCTGACCCAAGCAGGCCCAAAACCATCAGGGCACATCTCCTGATCATGCTGCACTTCTTGGCTGCTTCTAAGTTTTTCACACTGGAGAGACTTCACTCGACTACAGTGAAGCTCATCAGCAAGAATGGCATCTCACTGAAGATTTGGCATGAAAATTCAGGACTGCTTCTCTTGCTCAGAGAGATAAATCCTGCAGTAAACAATAAACAGTTCTTACTAGACTTACTAGACAACATCTCTCATACAACATAGGTTTGAATTTTTGAGGAATCTCTTTTTAATTAAAAAAGGACCAGACATAAAAAGATCTAGAATGATAACCTAAATAAGGACTACTAATAAATGACTTCATAATACAAATTCCATCAGGCTACTTAACCTTACTACATTACTTTTTTCTTTTAATTTGAACTATATTTCCCTCTTTTTTTTTTTCTTCCTTAGATGGTTGTTGTTATAATTTATATATGGTTCTCCCCATCATCAGTAAGGATTGAACTCATTTCTGAACAGCTAAGTCAAATCTTGTGGGAATAACATGTTATTTTATTTGTGAAACACTTGCAAGCTATCAAATACACTGGCACTTAGCAATGACAAATTAAAAGATTCTGGTATTTCAACACTGTATCATCATCTATGCATTTGCATGAATATACACATTAATTAGTCTGACGTTTAACTGTGAGGAGACATATGCACCGATTATCAGAGGTCTTCAAGTCTCAATGTCTACCTTCAGTTCCTCCATGGTTTATGCCCCAAATATCTAAGGATAACTCAGTTCTGTCAAGAAGATTATGATCAACATGTTTCTTGCTTGAGCATGATGGAGCTCTCTGCAGTAAAGGTTACAGGTCATCTGCGTGGAGACAGAAGTCTGTGGAGGACAGTAAGAAAGAAAAAAGTAAATTCCCCCAGGACCCAAGGATCATGTCACCTCCTATTTTGACCACTTTTTCCATCATTCCTTCTCTGCATAAATGCAGAGTGACGTGTATTTGACAAGGACAAACACAACTAAGACACTTCCCATCACAGACTCCTCCCTTTGGGAGGACAAGAACTGTAACATGTTCATACTACTAGAAGACATTCAGATAATTGATTCTAAAAATGGCCAGAATGCCAAAATCTTATTTAAATGATACATCAACATAGTTCTACTTTGTCCTTCTCTAATCAAGAATGGAAACTTATAGACTGGACCTTTCTAAAGGTAAACATGCACTTAAAAGTAATTCAGAGAAATTGTTTATCAGCTGAAAAGATGTGTTTATGCACAGACATTATGATTTGGTCTTCTTAGTCAAAAAAAAAACAAAACTAAGGAGCAAGATGAAGTGACTCACTCATTAAAAATGGAAATAGACCCTTTTTTGCTTTCCAAAGAAGAGTTATTTTTATTTTATAATTAATACACAAAGTTCTAAATACACTTACTTCCCTTTACGCCACTGAACAATTTTACACACAAGATGGGATTCCCTTCACTGGTGTCTATAACAAGATGAGCATCATGATGCTACGCATCCCCACGCTCTGGGAAGGAATATGTGAGTGGTAACCAGCTCAAGCCCAATGACCTCTTCACAATTATTTTGTAAGTTGTTCAGCTTTTATTTATTATGTTGAGCTGAGACAAATATACCCTCCTCACCTGCTGAACTGGTAAATCCATGGAGACTTTCAAACCTTTTTGATGAACTCAAGGAAAAAAAGCGTACACCACTTGTAGACCATGTCATGGTCTACAAGGGAGGCCACACTCCAGTCCTCCCTGTGTTGAGATAATGACAGCCTTTCTATGCCATAGGCTGTGCTCAGTCACACACGTTATTCCCTGAGGTCCATGGGCAGGTTGGGTACATCGTCTTTGCCATCTCTGCTGAGCCTTCTTCCATTGCAAGGGTCACTGGTTGGTGACAGGAAGAAATGACACACTCAACTTCCAATTAAATTTTGTCTTAATTAGACTCTTAACTTACAAATATTTTCATGTGGGACCCTTTAATTCAAAATTAAGATTTTGAGTTATTATTTTGGCAAACAAAAATAAGATATTTAAAAATCTCATCAGATGTCCATGAAAGTTCTTTCAAGTTGACAAACTTATGCAGTGCTTTTTCACACTGACTCTGTGCTGTCTATACTCCACTCCCATGGCAAGTAAAGGAGGGTGAAAATCTCCCCTTACAGATCTGAGTCCCTCCTGTTACTCTCCAGATGTCTCAAGCTTTGCTCAGTCCTTCTGGCAGTTGTATAATGTGAGTAAATTAGTCTTTCCTCTAGCTCTGCAAAAAGCCTAAGTTTGTTCCCAGACCTGTCTGCTTATCTATATAGTCAATCTTTTTGACTTCCAAGTCAAATTTGACAACTGTGGGTTAGGATTTGACTACGTGGGGCTATTGTGAGCTTGTTTAAATACATAGCAATAAATGGAGCTAGGCTTACTTAAACCATCTGAAAATCTGATCCTCTCTCTACACTAATAATTTAAATTAGTTCAAGAAGTTCAAGTTCCATATCTAAGTGCAGAAACAAACTCTGAAGAAGCTTGAAACTGAGGACTTACCACTTGGCTGCATTACTGAAAAAGAAATTAGAAAGAAAAAAATAGGAAAAGAGAGAAATTTAAACAAGGAACAACAAGAATCCCCTTTCCTAAAATTCCATTATTTTTTCTGCTTTTGACGTGGCAGTCTTTAATGGCACAGTGTTTCAGTTTTCTTGTCATAAGTACCTCCATTTATTTCCAAATAAACTACTTTTCCAAATAAGCTACTTTTTGGCAGTGAAATCCTTTGCCTGGCTGAGAAAGAGAACTCCTGTTGTTACAGAATTGTAACTAGTTACAATGGAAATAGTTTCGTGAACCAAGAGTGAGGTTTCACTCGTCTGACACAGAAAAGTGATATCATTTATTTTATTTCTTTTGCTCAATGCAAATATGAGGCAAAAAACAAGCATAAAATAAAATAAAATAAAATAAAATAAAATAAAATAAAATAAAATAAAATAAAATAAAATGCTTTGGTTCAAAGACATTCTGAAAGTATAGTCAGGAAATCGAATATTAAATCATGCTGATTGTTTAATCCATTTTTCATATTTTCACTGAAAAACAAAGTTACTTATTTAATTCTTCTTAAAATATATTAGTTGAATTAAAAGGGCAGTGTAACATAAGTAAGATATAAGTAGAACTTCAAGTGTAGCTCAGAATATTTTTTTGCATTATTTTGTAATTTTGCTGATTTTAAACCCTGCCATCTCTTTAATCCTGTTCTTTCTTCAGGCTAGTTAGGTAACTAAGATAGTTCAGGCTTTGTTAGATAACTGCAAGCAGAAGCTTGGAGAAATATGCTGACAGTTGGATACCTGTAGATTGCATGTGAAAAACTTTACTCACTTCTGCCTTCAAAAAACAGCCAGAGTCTCCGCTTTATAAAGTTGCCTTAAATAGCTGAATAGTACAATTCTGCTGCCTTTCCTTACTGTTTAGTTATGTCTATATTATCTATATTGCCCTGTTAGCTCTCCCAAATAGTCAATCAACCAACAAAGTCAAACTAGATATTGGTTAAGACAAAGTGGATTACTTC
>JAUBOD010000633.1:2419334-2434805 GCA_032353885.1 Nothura maculosa | reverse complement strand
GAATCTGCAATAAACGGAGCATTGACTTAATCTCTATGAGACTGCGTCTTTGACTCTGGAAGCTCCCTCGCATCATCAAGGAATCTTGAAAACCTTCAGATTTATTCACTTGCTAAAACATTTTGTGAGATATTGATAAAACATCGCATTCCTTAATGCAGAAAAAAATTCAAAAGTAAATTTCAAAAGTAAATTTACACAACGATGCCACCACCTGGAACCGAATAATACAACAGCAATTATGGCAATCAACCATAATGAACTGTTTTGTCAAGCTTAGTCAGAATTACCTAACTGAAGACTTAGAAACAAGCAATTCAAGAAAATCAGCATTCTCCAGCTTTCTATCATTCAAAATACTTTACTTGCATTATGCAAGAGGCTAAGGCTCCTAAGTGCTTAAGCTTTATACCACTAATTAGAAAAAACAGAACAAAGTTTACGGGCAGCCAAACAACAACAAAGAAAAACCTAGTTTGTGTTCAACATCACCTTGTTTTTATTTCTTTGCAGGTCAATGAGGCAGTAAAATGTGCATCAAAAAGTCTGGATATCCCTTTTTCCCTCCCAAAGACAGGAAGCTCTGAGCAGAAATTCATTTTCACCAAGAAATTAACTCCACAGCTAGCAGGAATCTCAACTAAAAACTGAAGTTGCTATAAAGATTTTAACAGAACAAATCTCTCTCATATTAAACTTAATTGTGATGTTAATCAAATTCTACTTTAAAAATAACACCCAAAATACCAGAATTAAAATTAGCATTATTTAAGGAATTCTTATTATATGAAGAAGTGCTTCTCTTGCAGGAAAATTGTTTTTATCCAAGAATGATTTAACACGAAGATAGCAGCCTCTTCTACTAGAGCAGGGCTGAACTTTAACACACATCTGCACGTATGTTCTCTTAATGAAATCTGATTTGCTCCCTCAGGCAAAACGACATTTTTAAGTTCTTCTGAATAGATATAAATCATCAACCAACAACGCAGGCCTGAACTTAAACAGTCTCAATCCTCAAAACAACATAAAAAGTTTTTTCTGTTCAAATTACTTCTGCCCCTTATGATTATAGACTTTAAAAGACGTAGTTTGCTTAAAATAAGGATGGAAAAAAAAATCTTCCAATGAAAGTTTCTGCAATCTTTATGTCAAACCAGAACAAGTCCGAAATTGAAAGACTAAGTTGAAACTGTAAATCATTGATTTACTAGTAAGTTCACTAGAAAAGCACATTTGAGTATAAGCATCCACTCATTCTTTTTTCCGTATATATTACGGTTCATGGTAATAGAGTATTTTATTCATCTAAAATGAAAATTAAAACTTTGTATCTGCTTGCCTAGCTAGAAAGTATTTACAAATAAATATTTGTGTGTATATATATATACATATATATATAAAATACTTGTTTCCTCACTGTAGCACATACCCAAGAATGCAAAAAGAACATTACAATTTGTTTTAATTGCTGGTTGATGAGTTAAATGATCTAATTCTCATTCTTTGCATGACTATTTAAATTAAGCAATTTCCTTTGTGTCCAGTTTCTTTTGCTGAATTGAACCCTTGTATCTATTTATATATAATATATAGTGTGTACATATACACACACAGACACACACACACACACATATATATTTATATATATATGGAGAAAGACAAAGTGGGAGTGAGATATCTAGCAAGCAGACTTACCTTTTTAAAGATTTTTCCTGACGGCTGGATTTCATCTTCTTCTTTTAATATTTCCCGCGTTCCCAAGAGTTTTTTGTCCTTATATTTCGTTTTAGCATACTTAAAAACTTTGTCAAGTGTATCACATCCAGGATATAAAACTGAAGCTAGGCAGTGCTGACTGTTAACAGACCTGTATGCACCCCCAGGCCTGTTATTCACAGGTTTAGCTTTAACCTGCTTGGATTTTGCTATAGCCTCCCTTGATCCCGAGAGTATGTACCATGGAATGTATGTTATGAAGGAGTACACCAAGATTATAAAGTTTATAAACTGTAGCAGAATGGGGTTGATGTCATGCTTCAACTTCATTTTGGCTTCTTGGGAAGCTTTCGGAAGAGAGTTTGAAAACATGTGTCAACTAGATGGAGATCCAAAATGATCTGGGAAAAGAAAACAAAAAGTTAGAAATCAGCTTTATAGCTATTGCATATATGATGTCAGAGTATTTCATACATTTACAATATTCTTATTTTACAACATAAATTTATTCTTTAAAAACCTAACAAAAAGATTTTTAATAGGAAAAATATGTTTAAAACTTTAAGCTCCTTTACCAGTGATGGAATGAGACCTTTCTTCTTTAATTTCAGAACTCTACTTCCTTTTCAGAACAAACAGATGCTTTATATTTGTATGACCAGATTAATCCCATCCTTGTCAACTCATCATTTTTTTTTTAAAACTCCAAACAAAGGTGTCTTGGTATCAACCCCTTGCTAGAAAAGTTGCTGTAACCAAAGGACTCTTTGTAACGCTCGATCACGAGGACTTGGCTGAACCAACCAATGTCAAGACCTGTTCTGCAAGTACCCACAGACGTATCTAAATAAAGCCCGTGAGCTCCTCAGTGAAGGGAATTACTGGATCAGGCAGCACAGGAAAAAAGGAAATAAAAACAGGGCTGTCTACATTTTAATATTCAAATCAAAGGCAAAGAAGCAATGGCAAAATAAAGAAGAAAAAAACTCAAGTAGGTTAACAAGCAAATTCAATCACCAGTTGAAGAGACTTATGTTCTTAGCCTGCCACTGGAAGATACTTAATAAAAATAATCATATGCTGGCCAATAAGCTACTTCTGACAGTGACATAGAACAGGATGTTTTGATGCTGAATCCAGAGTACACATAAAAAATTTACCCATTTTTCCAGAAAGTTGGCCTGCAATCCACACTTCTCCAGCGTGGCTCCCTTGCACTCACAGTGCAGCACACAGGTTTCCCAAAGAGGAAATACTGGACCACGATCTCAAGTGCAAGGCACTGCAAGTGGCTTTTACTGAGCTCCCTACCTACTCTCTAAGCTAAGGGAAAACAGGGAAGTGCTTCATCACACACGTAGGAAGGTGCCACCCAAACTAGATCCAATGGAAAAGGCCATGGCCTAACCGGTCACCTAAACCAAAAGAGGAGACAGGAAGCCTGAACGTTTTCAGAGCACGTATCGCTCTGGTTTAATCTGATACTAGGGCACATCACAGTTTTCTGTATGTGGAATGAAGACTCAACTCCTGATGACAGTGTAAAAGGAGAACTCAGTCCTAAATCAGGCACGGAAGGCTCGCGTTCTTCTTGGCAAATGTGACGATGTCTGTGTTTTTCTGTAGTAGTTGATATTTCTATCCCGTCCAAGTGAGCTATCCTAAAAACTCAGCAAGAGTTAGTAAAGCTACTAAAAAAGTTTCAGAGAAATTTCCAAACTTTCAAAATTACTTCAATTTTGAAAGGCCTGAAAGGGATACACGGTTCAACATATTTCATTTTTAAAACTACTAGGCTGAACAAAATATTTTATCTAGGCTTACATTGCATTGACATTACAACTTCTGGTCACTTTATTACTTTTGGAAGTAACTGATGACTTTTGATCTTAAAAAGAGAATATGTAAACCCAATTTGGGGGTTACAGAACACAAGCTAGAGGGGAGAGCGATCCTACAGTTTTACCATGTATTAAGTGAGAAAGCCCATAGTCTGCACAAGTTTGTTCTTGCCTTCATGTTTTCTCCAAACTAATTAATAACAAATAAAAACACATATGACATGAAAATATCTTTAGCTACATGGTGCAGTCTGCATCAGGTTAGCTGTAAATGCTTAGGTTTTAAAAGATGTATCCATTTTGCTAACCTTTCACATGGTAGTGCTGGGGTTTTTGAGGAATCAGCGTTCAAACCCTGAGTGGTGATGCAAGAAAGGTTAGCAGCTTAAAATAAATCCTGGATGTAAAAGCTGCTAATTCATGCAAGAACATCCCTCATATATAAAACATATATATACACACACCATGGAAGTGGGTGTGCTCTGCATATGCATAATACCTGTTCAATTTGCAATGTGTTTCATGCAGCAGACACCAAATGGGAAGCAGTAAAAGCATAAGGAAAAACTCACCCTGCAAGGGCAAAGGGAAAGCAGCACACACACACTCAAGAGCTTGGGAGAACTAAACCGGTAGTTTTCAGCACTAATCTTACTTAGGACATAATCAGTGATTTAGCCCTGTATACTTCTTAGACTAATACTGCTCTACTCTTCAGTTTTAGAAACAAACTTTTGTTAAACGAGAAAGGAAAAAATCCTTATAGGAATGTGTTTGCTAATTGACCTGCTTACGACAAGCACTTTGCAATAGAAGTAGGAATTAACAAGAAAAAGAAACCTTATGCAACTTCTCATTGTGGCAGGTACGGGTGCAAGAGCCGACACAAGAAGTTCTCTCAGTTTACTCAACAGGAGCTGTCACAGGTAACTGTGCTGAAATCTAAAAGGGAAAATCCCAATTATACAGAGCAACTGTAATATACATCCTCTGTGCTTTCGTCTGTCTAATAAATACAGCATTTTTTCTCTCCACAAGACTGCATACATATCACATAAAAACCAACTGATTAATCAGACTTTTCCTTTCCAAGAAATCTACATGTATTCAACTACAGTAATCACAAAATATATAAAAAATTCTCTTATCTAGTTCAGCATAACAACAGTCCATTGCAATAAGGGACAAGATAAAAAAATCTAAGGTGTTTTGCAGGTTGCTGCTTCACAGACTGTTGTACTAGCACCTGGATAACGTAATATCACGTTATCCAAAATAATATGGGCATAGTTGGAGGGGTAGGAAGAGGGACACGTCGGCTGCAGCCTTTCATGGAGCCAGCCCGGCCTTGAGGCGTCAGTCCCAGGCTGCAGGTAACACATGTGCCCATAACATACATCCCACGAGCATACAGCTCATAGCTGCATTCAATTACACAAATAAAACTGCAAGATGCTTTTAATCTACGGCTGCCCATACATGGGGGTCTCCACCACATGCTCAAAAGTCGTGTGAATTCTGGATATTTTCATGAATAAAACTATGGAGAAAAAAAAACTTTTAAATAACTATTTCTGCTACTTCTATTGCAATTAATTCAAACCTTTGTGATTCTGTGGTCTTCCCAAGTTCACTGGGCAGCTGCAAAAACAAAGTTTATGAAGAGTAAAACCACTGAACAGACAACTCTTGGCCACATATTCCTGCTGTTGATTTGCTGGGACAAACAAACAAGCTAATACCACTGGATATGGTATGTTGGGCTCCACAACAGGAATACAGAGGTAACAGGAGTGTTACAAAAAGGTGACCAATCCTCACCTGCACAGAACCACTCCCAATAATTTCTTAAAAAGACAATGCTGCAACATTTCAAAAAGAAACAATCCTCAGATAACTTGTTAGGAGTATGAACCAACTACAAGTGCATGAAGATGTACTGCTGCTATGAGAAATGAAACCATTTCTACCTGCTGCATCCTCCGTGGTACCATGGTGTTCCCGTGAGCTGACCACGGGGAGGCTTTGGCCAACAGAACGTGCTCACAAGCTACCCTGCCACTAACCACCTCTTAAACAGGAGCACAATGACAAACCAATTTGTTCACATTTGCTTCCACATGACATTATTGGGAAAAAGAGAAATATATTTTAAAAAGGGAAGAGAAGCACGTAAAAATCTCTTCAGCTGTTTGACCTCATGGTTGACTTGGCCATCGTCAACGAACTACTGAGCAAACCAGTCCTTCACATATGATGTTCTGCAAATGCTTCGCAGACAGGAAGAATGAAAAAATGTTCAGTAGACAAATGGTTTTAAAAATAAAACTTTGCAGATATCTTAAAGTTAGGGTAGACCAAGTGATTACTTCGCACAAGGAAAAACAGTTTGCAGCATGAAGAACACCAAGGAAGGTATTGGTGTTAATGAAGATAAATAATTTGCAAAGTGGATGTTTATTACCAGTAACAACGCATAGAATCTGGCAGCATCACGAGTCCTCAAAAACAAAAAAGGCGCCAAAGTGTTTCCAAGCAGGCAGGAACCGGCCCTTAGGTCACTCGGGAGTGGCCTTCCTGTCCGGGCAGCCCACAGCCCCCCAAGTCACCCCATGGCGCCGTGGGCCGCCGGGCGGCGCCGCGTGCGTGAGGGCCCCGAGGGACACGCGGGAGTCACCGCCGCGGCGACCTGGGTGCTCTGTGAGGCGGCTACGGCGACACGGGGCTCCATGGCCCAGCCCGGCCAGCGCCGCCGGCCTCATGGCCCTCACAGCCCTCATGGCCCTCACAGGCCTCATGGCCCTCACAAGGCCAGCACCCACCCTGGGCTCCCTTCGGTGACAAGCCTGGGACAGGGCCGCACCAAAGGATTTTTGCTTGCTAATAGGAAATGAAAAGGAAAAATAGAACGATCCGATCATGCGGTGCTGCCATCCCCAAACTATCAGCAGACACCGGGAATAACAAACCTACCGCAGCGGCTCCCCGCCAGCAGCACGTGCTTGGACATCTCTGCATGAGCAGATGTGGCTTCTTAAGGTTATTAAGAAGCCTTTGCTACAGAAAGATGAGTAAGAGCGGGGTTGTGCAGCTGTAATAATCCTACTACTGTGGAGGTTTGCTCATCTTTCAAGGTAGGTAGAGCAGGAACAAAATCAACTCCCACATCATTTCTGCTCCTTCATTTTCCATTCTAAACGCTGAACATGAGATTTTCAGTCTCTCCTTGGACTTTGCCCTCCTTGTCTCCACGTGCTGCGAAATGCTATTAGTGTGCAAAGAAGAAAAGCTATAGAAAGAGATAAAAAATACTACTCATTGCATTTATTCTCTCAAAAAAGCACAGGTTTTCTCCCAGATGGGTAGGAAGCACGGAGAACCTACGACTCCTCTTTGTAGGCACATCCAGACTCACTTTGAACTACCTTGCTCCGATCCCCCGAGAGATTCCAGCTCTCTATGCATCTCACACACAGCCCTGGACGAATTACTGAGATTCTCCAAATATTTCTATTCCCCTCTGGGTGCTAATGGTTGCCGTACTGAGCAGATTCCCTAAGCGCTCCGACTCCTCTGTACGCAACTAAGCCTCTTTGCAAGGCTCAAACATAAGCAAACCCCAAACCAAACTCCATTTCTGATGGCAACGCAGGCACATGTTGCTGGTAACCTGAAACAAAGCAGCTTAGAAGAGAAGTATTTGACAGCCTGTTTGGGCCAGCCAGGGTGGTTCTCAAGAACATGGCTCCAGGGCCCAGTTTGTGCAGCAGATTTAACACTCTGCTGCCATTAAAGAGGCCACCCACCTCTGCAACCTAATCCTGCACTTTCCCTGCGTTGCACTGATACATTCATGCTTGCATGGCTAGCAATGAGTCACATTAACTTGTTTATCCAGTTTAAGCCTTCTCTTTCTTGAGCATGGAGGGTTAGTTTTTTCTTTTATCAACTTTGGTGCTCCCTTTAGCCTCGGGTGAGTCATTTCAGGCACCTAAATCAACAGAAATTAACACGACACAAAGGAATTTTTCCGCCATCTAAGTGGATAAGCCCAGGGCAGGGAGCACGGAGCTGGCAAGGAGGGAGATGGAGCCGTGCTGTGAGCGGGATCTCGTGAGCAGGGGCAGCAAGGTGGGCACCCACTGGGGACACCCGCAACACCCCGTGGCTCCCATCACCCCTGTGCTGGGATGAGAGCAGAGCAAGGGCTGCACCACCAGCCTCACACTCCCAACACCAACCAGGAATGTTGCTTTTCCAGGGATCCCACCCTTTAGGGTGGCAGGTGCTAGAGCCCAAATACCTTGAAACTTCAGACCTAAGTTAAGAACGCCTCCTATGAACACAAGAGGTTTTAGTTGATGGCACTGACGCCTCTGTTCCAGCTGTGGTTTCCCTTTCCAAAGGAAGTGGCCAAAAGTAGTGTTGTTAGCAGAGATACAGCATCCACTTAAGCATAAAAACACTGTGAGGGCAGGGGATGCAGCAGCATTAAAAGGCCTGGATTCTAGGGAGAGACTTCCCCACTAAAGCTTTGGAAAATGGAAAGAGACCCTAACAAACGAAACCAAGGTTCTTCAAGGATATTGCCCTGCTTTAAATACAACCACAAACCAAGCACAGCAGTACAAGGCTACCAATACAAGTGCATTTCCAACGTGCAAAATTTATGCATAAAAATAAACAAATAACACAAGCAGCTCCTAGAGAAGCAAACAGGAGCTCAGCTCTCACTTTCAGTTCAGTGCTCTGAATTCCTAAAGTCATTTTTACAAGCCTTTGAGACAACCCTTTGGAACACCTCCACTGGGAGGCACGCTCTGCTTTCATCTAAACGCAAAGAAACTACCAGAATGGCTCTATGTGCCATTTGCTACTAGAAAATACATCCTTGGATGAGTTCTCTAATTTCAGGGAAATCTAAACTGCTCAGTATATATATTTTTTCCTCTTCTCTTTTAAATCAAAATTGCATTTTCAATCTAGTTGTATTTTAGTTATGTATTTGTCAAACCAAAACAAATACAAAAAAAAGATCTTAGCCAAAAAGGCATTTCCTGCCTTTTCCCCACTATAAGTTATACAAGCATAAAAATGCTCTCATGTAGTTTCTAATGAATCACAATTCATGTAGTGGCAGTAAGAATTCTTACTCATTAATTCATTTTTAAAATGCCAGATGCCCTACTCCAACATCTGCTAGCTCCATGCATTGGCATTATGTCTTTTCTCTCTCTCCGAAAGACTTCTCTAATTTGATTAGCTTTTGCTAGGGATAACTTCAAACTAGAGCACCTTTAAAGAACAAGCAGTAAATGAAAACATTTGAGTCAAAAAATAAAGCAAATGGTCCCCCTAAATAGTCCCCAAACAAGAAGATTTTGCAGGTTTCAGAGGAAAGGTTAAAGGGTTTTGTCCAAGTCTTCAGAGAGGCTTTAATTTCTTAAACTTTTCTCAAAAGCTTACTCTTCTGCTTATTAGGCTGCTAACTTTAACATAATTTCTGAAAATTCACATCTAAATCACCAAGGTGCAGTTTTAATTATGGTTACCCTTGACTCCTAAGCTGTGCTTTTACAGACAGAATTTAATTATATTTGAATATTGAGCACATACACATGGATTGTACTGCAAGTCATAAGAACTGCTTATATCCCATTTTGCAGACCCTATATTAAAAAACCACTTGGCTTATTTAACTCAAAATCCCATAAAAAAATTTTCAGCACAAAGCAAGCCTTTGTCAAAATAAACCCAACCGGTTTGCAGGACACTTACAAGGCTGCACTTAGCTAAGGAGGAGCAATGGGGCTTAGGCAAAGAGCGTGTTTTATGGGCACTAACTGGGCATCCCAAAGGCACCTGGAGCCCCGTTAGGATCCCTGCTGCCTGTCACAGCTGCACAGCCCTGTTCCCAGCAGGATCCTGGTGCCTAAGATCAGGTTCCTAAGGAAGCACCTCACCACACCTGCTACAAGGCCACAGCAGAAGCGGATTTCATTGCTACACTCTTTCCCCCTCTTTCTCCAGGCCCTAAGCCCGTGTACTTTTCAGAGCAAAGTCCTTTCTTCGCAGGAAAATACTGGGCATGGAGCTGGAGGAGAATCACACACAAAAGCTCCAATTACAGAATGACTAACTAGTAGGGCTGCTCTGCTGCAGCCCACTTCATAAAGACATTTCCTGCTCTGGAATTCTAAGGGTAGCTGGAACAAGCTATTAGCCTTACAATATTGCAAAATAAAGAAAGAAAAGATTTCACGGAAATTCAATGTTTTCCTAAAGAGCTACTTTATTTAGGTTTTACACCTATGGACTGGGGAAAGGACTCTCCTTTGTTCACAATTAAGCACTGAAATCTCCCTGTGTAAGGTACAAGGTTGGCCAACCTGCTCCCTGGAAATTACTTTCTATTTTCTAACCTTAAAAAAACTGAACAAGGCGACAACCTCCCTCCACAGCTACATCAGAACATTTTCCAATATTTTTTGAGTTTTCTAATATTTTCCGAGTTCTTATCAAAGAAAGGGAAAGCAAACAGACCCTTAGACAACAGTTGTACTCAAAAGATTAAAAAAATATATCTGATTGAGTCTCCATGACAAAGGTTTTAGATCAAGAAAGAAAAGTGCTATAGAACTAACAGCCCTTGCAGACATTGTGTGAACTTTCTCAGGAAAAAATATTTTGCCTGTATTACATGGAAGATGAGATTAATATTCTAGGTATCTTTCCTCAGTTCAGTGTTTTAAAAGACAAATGAATTATCTGTCTTCCATTAAAAATAAAATCCTCACAAGAATCACTAATGATGAATGAAGGTAACTTAAATGAAATGCACACAATTTAAACCATTGTACTCCTAGACAAACTCCTAAATATATACAGGGAAAAAGAGGGAAAATAAAAAAATCAGCTCACACTATTCTGCCATATCCTGGACCTGGCTGTGGCACTGAATTCAGGACACAGGATGTGAATGACATATATATATATATGTATATATATATACATATATATATATATGTATATATATGTATATATATATATACACACACACACATATATATATACATATACATATATATATGTATTGTATATGTATATATATAAATATATATATATGTCATGTATTATATGTCACGTATTTATATATATATAAATACAAATAGAGTTATAAATATCAAATATAACTTTCTATTGGTAAATTACAAATTTTTGTAGGATAAAAATTTAGGTTTCTCTATGAATGTCTACTTGATGTTGCCATTCCTGATCAAAACCTTCACGCTGCCTTCCAATACCCGCTTACAACTTGGGGTAGACAACAGGTCTATCTATGACTGGGCCACTCAACCAGGGTTCACAGCCCCACAACCCTTGACTGGGAACCACATTTGTACCTCGTGGATGCCTGGAACCTCCTTAGGTCAATCTATTTACACAGAGTGCCAGCAAACTAGATGAGGACTTTCATAAGCATCTTTTTTCTGCAAGGAAAACCACCACTGCAAAACTGGGAAATTATTTGAGGAAGAAAGCAGAGGTGCTGCACATCTCTGAACAGTGTCACATAAAAAATTCTCCCAGAAAACCCCTCATAACCAGCTGCTTCTCCCTCCTTTCCTTCCATCTTTCACACATGCACTTAAGACACAGACACAGGCATCCCCTTTACAAAAACAAACTACATACATGTATCTTTGAAAAATATTTAAGTATTCACCACACATGCTTCTCTTCCCAGCTTTTGGGGAGGTTCTGGCAGAACTAACACATTTTAGTGCGAGTTTGTGGAACAAGTGCAGACCATGCTGCACGGTTCCACAGAACATTTTCAGGAACTGCCTTTGAAATTTGCTTCCCAGAAATCACGCCATAAGTCCGAGAAAACAAACCTTACATCATCACGTACAATGATGCATTATATTGCACAAATCTAGTGAAGAATCCACATCAAATCTTCCCATGGATGGCCTAAGTTTCTCATATATCTCCGAGTAATCAGCCTGAGCAAAACGCACTAGATTTCACTTTTTATTCTGGACACAGAAAGGCAAAGGCAGAAAATTCTTTCCTTTAAAGATGCAGAAAATGTTGCTAGATAATGTTTTATTTTCCGAATATCCCTACGAGTTTATCCCAGGAGGAGTATTATGTTCTACAAGTACATAGCAAATGATGGGGAACAGCAGCTGGAAGAGCAGTTCTGCTCTTCAGCAAGTGACATCTACCCTTTATCTCAGTCTCACATTGGCTTCACTTAATAGAACCCAACCTTCAGGGTAAGGATGATATTTATACAACACACAGCAAAAATGAGACACTCCATTTGCAATTTTCAAGTGAAAACCAAAAAGGTTGCTGCTGTGCTATAGAAATCTGTATTCAGTAACCTGGGCTAAGCTGGCCATCTTCCCTGCCTCTGAGGAAATCCCCGAAAGGCAGAGGGCAGCTTGGCCCACACCTGACACTGTAATTAAGGAGCACATCCTGGAAATTAGCACCACGTGGGAATCCCAGGAAAGCCAGCTCCGCAATGCACAGATATTGACATGCTGCTTCCTCCTCTTCCCAGGAGATTACGGGCAATAAATCAGTATCTTGGCTTCCACTTAGCTGTAGACTTGCTTAGGGCACAAGGCAATGGGTGAGAATAACTCCTTCTCAAAGGCCAGGTCAGAGCTTTGCAAGTTTTAGAATAGGCTGATTCTGAAAAAATTGGGGTTGAGTAGGTAGGATTTTCCTCATCTGATATGAGAACTGCTGCAGCTTGAAACCTCAGCTTCTTTAGGAGACCTGAGCTTTATTTTCTTCCTGTAGTCTTGCATTTGCTAACAGTCATTCAGGAGATACGGATGAGGGTGTTGACCGAGGCAAGGGATTTCTTCCAGTGTCCTCAAAATAGATCCCAACTGGAATCATGAAGCTGGTTTGTGAATCCTCCCAGAGAGATTTTTCAGGTCCTACTGCACTGCAAACCACGATGCAGCTCAGATCTCAGGAAACAGGGAACTTCTTTCAACTCCAGGTGCAAAACTAAACAAGTCTTGACATCGGACAGCTTCTTAGGATTGGCTCAAATACTTGCTACATTCCTCCAAGTATGATCAATCAACCTGCCTTAACCTCCATCTTGCAACTGCTGCAACGCACCCAGTTCCAAATTAGCTGTCTCAGAAACTTCCCGGCAATGTGACAACTCCGTGCGCAGCATCCAAACAGAACTGTAGAATAATTCCAGTGGGAAGGACCTCACAAGGTCTCTAGTGCAAATTCGTGCTCAGAATACGGTCAGCTCTGACATCCGACCCAGTTAGCCGAGGCTTGATCCAGTCAGGACTCGAAAACCTCCACGGAAGGAGACAACACAACTGTTCTGGGCAGGATGTTGCACTGGATGACTGTCCTCATGGTAGGGAAGTTCAAGGTTCTTGGAAGTTCATCCAAGAAACTCTCATTTCATTTTTTGCCTCCTGCCTCCTGTCCTCCCACCACTCAACAGCCCGGCCCCACCACAACAGTCTCCCCACGGGTATTAAAGGGCTGCTCTTAGGCCCCCCAAAACACCACAATCCCCAAGCTCCATGGTCTCCAAGCAGAGGGCAGCGGCTCCAGCTCCAAATCCCACCAGGACAACAGGCTGCCCAGCTCCCCACCAACACCCACATCTGTCCTGCAGCAGCTGCTGGGGGCAGCACAGCCGGACGTCGCCCTCTGCACCCCAGGACCCCAAACGCTCTGCCCAAAACCACGGCCCGCAGCCCCGAGCCCGCACAGCTTGAACTCCAACGGCAAATTTGCTTAGTAATCAGCAGCGCAAAATGGATAGAAATCGAAGCCAAGACTTCTTAGTGTTAATGCACCTTACTTAGTCTTACTAAGTCGCATCTTAGGGCCATATTCAGATGGCCTAAATTCCACATAAATCCTGCTGCCTACTATTTCTTATTAGCTGGCTTCCAGGCAGCTCCCCGTTCAGCACCTTATGTAAACTCCGACTTACTCTCCAAAAACACCTAGATATCTCCATAGACTGGGAATAGGGTCTTGAGGGGAATTCAGGCTGTCAGAATTTAGTCTTCAAGGCAAAGTAAAGTAGCAGCTTCAGACTATTTCTTTTTTTTCTTTGGCCTGTCATTGTGACAACAGGATGAAGGCTGGCTCGGTAGGATAGAATTTGAGTTACTCTTCCTCTGGGAAGAGGATAAATATTTAAGAAATGGGTGCCACAGTCAGAGCTCCTCAGCAAGGATTTATGTCCAGCTCCCTCATATTTTGTCCAGAGCCACATGTGCTGCTTTTGTTCTTAAAGATTCACTGATAAGGAATTGGTCCTTAATATGATTAGGGCTCAAACCTTCCATTGGCCTGTTGAAAGCAGGTACAAAAGCCCCAAATTGGCACTAAATGTGGGCAGGGAATAAATGGCTTTAATGTTGCCCAGTCCAGGGAGAGCAAAGTGCTTTCGGTCAAGCATCAAGACATCTCCCATAGTTCTTCAAAATCATTTTTCCAGTAAGTATCAGCCTTATGTTTGGGAGGCCCACGCTGAATCGAATCACTTGATTAAATAAATGTATTTAGCTATAACAACACCAGAACGTCTACAAGACATAACAGCAGAATAGTGACACAAACGGGAAAGTTGCTTGGATCAATATCCAGACTACCTGCTGATGCCACGTCTGGTTGAGGCTGGCGTTTACCATTCTCACAACTACGCTGAGCAGAATAGGAATCTTGGAGCCGGGACAGCTTTCAGGAGCACACAGCCCCTCTCAGGCATCCAACAAAACACAGGACTTGACAACAAATTTGGTAGGCCGGCTTCTCTCCAAGGGATGCACTTCCACAAGCAAGAAGCTCCCTCTCCCGAGGGGTCAGCACGGAGCACGTGGACCATCAGATCCATCAGATTCACCCACGGTTGTCCCGCAGCCATCGAGACTGAATGGACAAAGCACCGAATTCCGACCTACCTCTATTTTCCAGGGACTAGCAAGAGCAAACGGTGCACAACGAGCGCAGAGCAGAGCTCTCCATGCACAGTCCTGGGCTCCGACTGCTTCCGAAGCAGCAGCCCCAGGACCAAGGGGGACCCCCGCACTCAGCAAGGTCTCCCTGGGCTTTCCAGGGCGCAGAGGTGACGACGCTCTCGCAGCGGTGCAGACGGCGATGAGCACAAGGTTGGGAGCACGGGACGAGCCTGCTGGTCGATTATCCTCCTCCTAGCGCATAACCCAGACCTGAGACTGCAGCCACCGCTCCTTGTTTTCACTTTTTACACCCCAAAAACAGTCACCTGCTGCGGGGAAGTTTTACTTAGCGAAACGCTAAGACCACCATGGGGACAGAATCAGAAATCTCACCAAATCCAGTCTTATTGGTTTCATTCGGCAATTTTTCCTTATGTGATGTTTTGCACAGTATTATAAAAAAACTTCAGGGTCACTCAAATATTCTTAAAGACTTCCAGAACATTCTAAAATATTTCAAATAAAATGTAATATCCTCACCCTTCACCGACTGTTAAAACCCTGAAACCACCAATCATGAGAAATGCCCCCAGCCACGTGCGGTTTCCGTGCTGCCCTCCAGCAACCCCCCTCGCCGGGTGGGCTCGCCCTGCGCGGGGGATCCGCGTGGACAGAACCGCGGCTCGAGTGGGAGGGCTCCGCTTTCCACGGCGGGCTCTCCCCGTGGGCCCCGGGCACAGGCCTCGGGCCGGGCGCTGCTGGAGCAGCACCAGTACCGGCACCGCCGTTCGCCGCGCGGGCCGCCCCTGGGGCAACGCGCCGCTTTCCCCTCCACACCCGCGGGGGAGGAGCACGCGGCGCCGAGGCCCCGTTTAACGGCGCCGCTCCGCGCCCCGGCGGGGGCTCCAGCGCACCCGGGGGCGGCTCCAGCG
>JAUBOD010000633.1:2343978-2355528 GCA_032353885.1 Nothura maculosa | reverse complement strand
GCAGTAATCCCTGCTCTGCCCATGTTCAGAGGGGGTCAGTTTCTGTCAGTGGTCGGGTTCTAGTTAAATTAGCATTTCACTTCATAATTAGCCTTATCACAGTTTCATGGCTTACAGTGCAGTGTGTTCAGTTGCCACCATCTGTAGCCACCTGTAGTCACCATGTCATTTTTATCTCCTAGGAAGCCACTGATTAACAACCCAAATAAATAGGCAGGTTTGGCTGCTGGATGACTAAGCGTGGAGCCTGTGGGACTCCCCTGCAATCGCTGCTGCCGCCCGTTTCTTCAGCAAGCTGCTTGTTATGAAATGCAGCCCAGAGCTTCCTGGTGCACTGCAGCTCCGTGGCTGTCCCAGAGCAGCCCCTGCTTGGGAGCCACAGGCTGCTGCTGCTGGAGATTGTCCCTTGCAGCGCGGCCTCCGTGAGCTCGCTGCTACCTGCCGAGCGCTGCAGTTCAAACCTGCTCTAAGGTACAGGGATAAGAACTGCTTTCCCCATAGAGTGACTCCATGGAGGATTATTCCAGACCTACTCCCCATCGAGAGGTCTAAAACCAGGTTAAAAACAGTAAAGCCATCATGTATTTGGAACTGGATGTGCAAGAGGATCGAGTAGCTTTCCCCAGGTCACACACCAAGCAGCTCAGAAGAACAGACAATTCAGCCTCATTTTTCTCACTGACCCGGTTGTTGAAGACCTTTTTTCTTTTTCCCTACAGTTTTCTGGTGGGATTCCATGACAACATTAACGTTTGCTTGCTTCTTGCTCTTGTGCCAGTTGAAGTTTACTTTCAGGCTTCTGAAAGAATGTCACTGCATCCTGCTCACATGAATGGTACAATACAAGCTTTATTCACAGATAGGAAAACTTTAACCACTAACTACAAGGGCACTTTATTTTTAGATTATGTTTTCAGCAGTAATCTGCAGTGCGATCTCTATGTGCGGCATTCCTTTCCTAAATGTGTTTTGTCAAGTTTTATTTTAATGCTTACTTGGAATACTGCTGTTTGGCCAGATTCATCTGTTAGCAGAATTTCAGTGTCTAGATCATTTTATTTTTGAATGTCCAATATAAGTAGTTGGTGAGCACTCAGAGCCAAGATTTGGACTGGATGATCTAAAAGATACCAGTTCAGGAGATTTTTTACAACATCTGCTACGTTACTTTTATCATTTACTAAAGCCAAGGGCTGAGTTGTTGAAGCAGCTCCCAGCGCATGGTTGTCCTCATCCTGTTGCAGAAACAGAGCGCAGGGCGTTTCTTGTCTGCACTGATGCAACTTGATTCACACCCAGTAACTCACTCCTTTTGCAGAAAATGCTGTGTCAGATTGTAGGCTATTGAGAAAACCATGGAAGCGGGGAAAGAAAGGGGTGTTGACTCAGCTCTGATACTGTCCCTCCTAGTCAGACTGTTGAGTGGGAAGTTAGTAGGGAATCCTCCCTGTGTGCAAGAGCAAACCCACAAAATGCACAGCCAGGGCAGCTTTGGCTTTGGGGGAGCAGGAGGATCTGTAGGATCCAGTGTCCTGTGTGAATCCTGTCCCTTTGGGGAACAGTTCACAGCAGCCCCGGCTGCACCGCCAGCCAGAGGTCCCAAGCAGGGCGCCGTAATTCGGTGGCGTCCAGGCCTCCTGTCATTTCCAGGATGAAAATAACTGAAGGAAGCAAAGGAAAAATACAGGCTTCACATTTCATCTTAGACCACAGAAGCTTACCCTATTCTTTCCAGTTTAATGCAATTTCTGCAGGAGCATCCCAGTACTCTAATCATGCTGGAATGGACCAAAAAAAGAGAAGGGAAGGGGTGTTTTTCCCATGAAGCGATCCCTGCTAGAGAACATATGTGTGCCATGATTTTCTTCTAGGAAAATTTCAAAACATCCAAAATCTTACTAAGTTCGAGCTAGAATAAAGCAGTATCTGCCTGGAGCTGCTAGGATGAAGCGTAGCAGCACCCCTGAGGATCACCTCAGCCTCTGTCCCATTACGCAGTGCTGGAGATGTTTGTGCTGGGAACATGGTTATTAGCGAGGTTGGAAGAACGTGTTTCTCAACCAACATAATTGTAGGAGAGCAGAGCCCCGTGCCAGAGCCCACGCAGAGGGGCAGGCCGGGCTGCCCTTGCTGCGCTCGGCTCCCAGGCGGACACGGGCTCCAAGGAGGCAGGTTCAGAGCAGGGAGGGCTGCTGCTTCTGCACCTGCGGTTCTGCTGCATGTTTGGAAGGGCTGGCAGGGAAAAATGTCACTTGTGAGGGCAGGAACAACAACAAGCAAAGCACTGGGGCTGCCACGGGCAAGCTGGAACGTGCTGCTGGCCTCACCTGCACACACACAGGTAGGTTCACACACAGGCAAGGCCGTCAGTGAGGGAGGCCCCGTGGTTCCTCCGAGGCTTCCACAGTCAGTCCAGCTATTTTTTGAAATAATACGTAAAATAGTATTTAAAAACTTGGGTCTAGGTTTGAAGTCAAAGGACCTGGGGGGTTTCTCTGGGTCGTTCATTGTTTCAGTTTTACAGCATGTATGAAACTGTTTAAAAGCTCCTCTGCAGATGAGGAATGTAGGTTAAGTTTCTAATTATGGGACACGCAGCCAAGCGTGACATTCCTGCCCGGCGCTCGCATCACAGGATGCTTTATTTCCCCAAACAGAAAGGTGGCAAACACTCAGGTGCTGAAGGACCCAACGCCTGCATAAGTTCTTAATTTCAGAACCCCTCCGACTTCACTGATCTCTGCTGCTTTCTATTACAAGAGACCCTTTGACAAAGCAACTGGAGTGTGAAAAAGGCCCGTGCTTCGGGCTCTGCATTTTATTTTTAGCTCAAAGTCTCTCCTCATTCTCCATCAATCATGACAACTGTTAATGCAAGAAAGTGGGACCCCATTCTTAGCATCTTAGCAAGGAGAACTGTTTAATACTGAGAGCTTTGTTCTCCATGTAAAATGCCTATTGACTTCTTTGGCCTGGAGAAATATTGATTTTTCTCTCACTTTCTTTACAGGCTCTGCTTTCTTTCCCGGTCGCTGTGCTGAGGTCATTGCCAAAGGTCAGAGCATTGGGAAATTTGGAGTCCTACACCCTGATGTTATCACCAAATTCGAGCTCACCATGCCGTGCTCTGCCCTGGAAATCACTATTGAACCTTTCGTGTGAAGGCAGCGTTTTTACCGTCCTACCGCTGACCACTGTCGCATGCAGCTCCTTTGTCTTTCTCTGCAGGGAACATCTGCTTGGGCTTTTATGTTTTAATAAACTAGAAAAACACAGTCTGGCTCCTTGGGTAAAGAGGTTCCTTCCTTTGCAGTTAGACTCGCCTCTGCAATGCAAGAATGTGGTGTCTGGGACTGGACTGCACTGCTGGTGCTTTTAAAGGCGCGGGGCAGGGGGCATAAGAAACAAGCTGGATAAAGCCCAGTGTTTTACAAGGGAAATGTAATGGCAGAGCACATGATTAGTTCTCAAAATCAGAAATGTTCCACAGACACAGCTTCGTACTGTAACCGATTATGGCTGCATAACAGGAATCTCATTCTTTTCTTATTGCATGAAATAAGATAATTGATTAGAGCAAATGTTGAGTGAATGTGAGCAGAACTAAGGAGCTGAGCTTTTATTCTGTACGGTTGTCATGTGCTCATCATTGGCTGGGGGAGGAAAATAAACTTGTTTCATGAAAACCAGAGCTATTTTGTAAGCAAGATGTGTGTAATATCTGCTTCCCCACTCCAGACATAACTGTTGATCCTTCAGAAATTCAAATAGGGAGGGCTTGTGGAAAATTAATTTTTTTCATGGCTGGAGTAAGCCTAGTGGTTTTGAAGCTTCAAACCAAATTGGGGAAATGCATTTAAGAGCACACGCCCGTGGCCTTTTGCAGGAGGCGCTGAAAAATGAGAAGACTTTGGCGAGAGCCGAGAGAGGTCTTTGGAGAGGCCGGGACGTTTGTCGTCTGCACAAGTTTGCCCGTTCCCCGCTGCGCTTGCAGCAGAGCTCTGCCTCCCTTGGACTCTCACAGAGCAGGATTTTCCTCCAGGAGGACTTTGATGAGAGTTAGGCCAGCCCGGGTCTGCTCCGTGGTGCTTCTGGCTCGGAAACCGCGACCTCCATCCAGACCCGCGAGCTCCATCCGTCCCTTCTGGTGCAGCGCAGCTGCCTGGGTGGCCAGGCTGGGGCTTTCAAGCTACCTCCTTGCTGGCTTTCTAATGAAGTTAGCAATTTTGCAATGTTATACCCATCTCTAATGTTGCATGCTGACACTAGTAAATATTTCACATTAGGCCAACGCGCTGTGGCTCTTTTCCCTTGTGGGAGCCTCGGGGATCCATGAGGGGACAGCCCAAGGCTAGACCCATCTCCAAGGGGGGATCGTGAAGTGGGTTATAGAAACACACCAAACAAGAGATGAGCAAGAGGAGTGATAAAGATCAGATCACAGTTTTAAGAGCTGCATGTCTGCACAGACCTCCTGTCTCTGGACACACTGTGGCTTAAATGCAGGATCCCACATTGCTGCTAACAGGTGGGAAGGCAGCAGGCAGGGCTTTCTGGTGCAAGCACTGATCTATAGCGAAAAAGGCCCTAGAGCTACCCAGCTGGAAAGCCCACAGTTCCCTCACAGGGAAGGAAACGTGGATTTCAGTTGTCTCGGTGTGACAGATATGAAATGACAGACAGACAGACAGACAGAGCCATACGCAGCACAAGCGACTCGAGTGCACTGAGCGAGTGAGAAAACTGCAACTCACATTTTACAGCCTCCCCGGGGATTATCCGCCTTGTCATTTGCAGGATATATCTCTCCGTGATGCCTGCAGAACTGTAACCAAGCAAGCTCGCAGTGTGGGAAGCAATCTGTAACACAGATGGTAAGTATTAAAAAACCCTGTTTATTAGTGTGTCATGCATGGGGATTAGGACGACAATAAGGCAGATTTGCATTTCAGCAGAGTACAGGCATATTTGCATGCACTAAATACATTTCTCTGCACAAGGTCTCCTGACTCTCTGGGTGTCCCAATTCTCCTGCGAATTTGCTGCCTTTTGGAGTGTAAAGACCAGATCAGATTGGAAGGAGGCGCTTGAGCAGCAGTGCTGTGTGGTGCCAGGCCTCCAGAATCAGGCATTCCCCTTTTCCATGCCCTTGGCTTTTGCGTCAGTACCCAAGTACTTCAGAAGCAGGACGTTAGCTCTGGTCCTGGGAAGTACCATTACTGGCTTAACGCAGAAGAGCAGAGTCATCAGGAAGGTTAAAAGGCTCTCTCAGCACTGCTGAACCCCATCAGAACTACATGCAATGTCACCAGCGCCTGCAGGGCTGCCACAGCGCTGAAATTCAACCTTTGCCACGGTGCTGAGCTCAGGATTATCTGGGAATCTTGGCAAGAGGGAAACTTCATACAACTGCAGCATATTTATTGCAGGACTTTGCCTTTTCTGGCCCGATAACCATTATCTGATATTTACAGTTTGCTCAGAGAGGTATTCAATAATTAAGGCACCCCACACAAAGCTTAGTGCTACAGAAATCCACTGCCACTTGTTTTCTTCTTTGACCTCGGTTTAGAGATGTTTTCTGACACCGAGCAACTATTACCTGCCAGTGACGGTCTCTTTTGAACATCTTTTCAATATTAAGTATTTAAAATTTAAGTATTTTAAGGACTTCTAAGAAGTTCCATAGTTCACTAGTCATCCCAAATCATGCATTATTTTTCCCTCGGTGCTGCTGGCAGCGCATAGTGCATCACCACGGAGCTGACCAGCAAAGGGAAGCAGGGCACTGAGGAGACCAAAGTCAGTGCTTGTGCGCTATCCAGGCGGCGCTGGAAATTGCTGGGTTCCAGCTGGATACAGGTGCTGAATTTGGGGTTTATCCTTGTTGCCAATTCAAAAATACTTTTGACAAAGAGGTGCATTATTAAACAGGAGAAAGATTGGGACCGTCTGCCCTCCAGCTGCCCAGCATGGTTGTGTCCAGTGCTTGCAGGTGCAGTGGCAAAAGGAACCACATCCCGCATGGAGCCACCGCGGGGATGGAGACCATGAGCCCATGGCAGCCAGCAGCAGCCCAAAGCAGCAGCAGCAGCTTAGTGCTGTGCTGCACTTTCCAAGCTGAGGTCACTGTCCCCGCTCCATTGTTCACACGAACAAAGAAACTCACCAGATCTTGGAAAACATCAGTATTTTAAAATCTGCACCAAGGACGGCTTGCACATATGGCAGAGCTCACAGGCAGCTGAACACAGTAAGAGATAAAAATATCAGTAGGTACTTCAGCCCACCCAGCGCTCCTGTGGAAATTATAGGTATTCCATGGCAGAAAAGACCAGCGATGAAGAGCAGGAAGCTGCAGGTAAGAGCACGTGGCCGGCCGTGCTACACACGGCATCCACAGGCCTGGAGTCCCTGCTCCATGACGGCTCCAGCCGCTCCCCCCACGTGCGGAGATGCAGCCCCACACAAGGCCGGCTGACCCCAGCCCACACAAACCCAGCGTTGCTGGCGTTTCTGCTCGCGATTCGCACGGGGATCACGAGCCTCGCTTGGAAAACGCGCTGCTCTCCCCGGTGCACGGCCACAGTGACACGGGCACAACTGGGTGCGCCTTCTGCTGAGCTGCTTGCAGCTTATATCAATAGTCAACGGGTAAGATTGAACACTCTCTCTTTTATTCTTGATTTTTTGCTTTCACAGACCGAGAACACAAACGTACATGTTTAAAATGCCACTTTTCCTGTCAGTTCTGCCAGGAAAGGGCACGCAGGCTGTGCGCGAAGCACGACAGCCACCACAGGAAGGTGCTTCTCCCAGCCTGCAGACCACAGTCACCGCTGCCCTTTACCGGCAGCTCATGGGTCCAGCGCAGACAGAGGTTTGGAACAAGCAGCCTGGAAGCGGCGACGCTCCTGTGAACAAACCTGAGCTCCTCTGCTATGAGTCCATACACGGGATGTGGGGGTAAAACCACACACCCCGACATAGATGTTGAGGACAATATGACAAGCGACAAGGACAGTAATGAGCAGCTCCGTGGGGCGCCATGCTGCCCTCCCCAGCATGACGTCCCATCCATGAGCCCTGCACCCCGAGCTTGTCACGTCCCCTCACCTGGGCCCTCCTGGGCCAGGCCTCCGCCGGAGGGAGGCAGCAGAGCTGGTTCCTAACCCAGCTCAGCCACCTACAGCTACCCCGTGAATCCTCTCGGTGCAGTGTTTTAGGCCAGGGCAGAAAGGCACAAAACATTTCTCAGTCAAGTTACCAGCCTGGAACAACTTATTGCATCTCCAAAATGGCGGTGCCATGACCCGCGTCTCTGAGGAACGGGGCTCAGATCAGCCCTAGCAGCTGGTGCAGCAGCGGCACGATCACGGTCGCGCTGAAACCAACTGAGGAGTACGTCACAAATTTATAGGGCACCTCCACCTCCAGGCGCCTCCTGGCTTCCAGATCTCCCACGGGGAACTTGTAGCAGTAGCGCAGCACGCCCATGACCAGGCTCTTTGCGAGCTGCCGCGTCACAAGGATGATGCCGATGCCCACGAGGAACCGGGCCAGCACCACCACCAGCAAGGGGCCCGAGAGCAGGGCAAAGCCCAGGCGAAAGCTGTTGCTGGCGGAGGCTGCCGCCACGTACTGGTTGTTCAGCCAGAAGCCCACAGTGGCTCCGGCACACGCGCCGAGGATGGTGGTGGTGTCTGCCCGCGTGGGGCTGTAGGAGTCGAGCTTGGGGTACTTGTAGCACAGGAGCAGCGGCACGGCGATGGAGAGCAGCGGGCACAGCGGGCTCGTCAGCAGCACGCGGTCGATGGAGTCCCACGCCGGGCACACCAGCACCAGCAGCACGGCCGAGATCAGCGCCCCGCCGAGCACGTCCTGCAAAGAGAGACCTTTTCTTGTCAAACCCAAATCCTCTCTCCGTACAAAGCTGCAATGGAAAAGTCTTTTGCGCGACTTGATCTCACGGGCGGTTGTTAAGGTGAGAGATCTTAATAGAAACTCATCCCCTCCCATAATTTCCAGTAATTCCTTCCTATCAATAGGATTACCACAAGCTTTGCTTGCATAAGCAAAGGATAAGCGGAGGATGCGTTAAGCGGAGGATGCTCTTTCCCAAAGGAAGCCCCAATCCAGGAACATAATCTCTAAGGAATATGAGCACAGAGCTGTGGGACACAGTGCATGGATCCAATGTCCCTCAGCAAGAGACAGCACCATGGGGCAAGAATAAATATCAAGAAATCCATCACCCAGGCCTCTGAGACCCGGCTTGTGTGCCTGAGGCAAGTGCACAGTTAAAACCTAATTTATTAACAGAGGCAAACAGGCTGTTTTGAGAGCTTGGCTCTTGTCAACAACACTGCTGGAAAAGGAAAGGAGGTGAAAGCCAACCCGTAAAAAAGTATTCTGCCCATCAGCAGCAGCAGTCACGTTAACAGCAATGCTGGAAGTTTCACTGTGCCTCTCTCTAGACATCAGGACCAGCAGAATTTCTTTCTTACCATGAAATCAATTGCAAAAGCTATAGTTAATCACATACAAAAATGTCCCATTCTCAAGATTGTATCTTTTTTATGAAGTCATGACAGTTGACTATTTCTATGCTTGGTCACAGTCTAAAATGAATTATTTATGAGACCTTCAGTTATAGTTAGGCAGAAATGGGAGGACTTTTCTTCACAATAGAAATATTTCATTATTTGCTACTGAATGCATTGCTCAAATATGCTTGAACTTGAGGTGTTTACGGCTTCCTGGCAATAGATTCACAGCACACTGAACTTCAAGCTACTCATATTTTACATTATACACATTCCTAATACAAATTTCCACTAAAAAAGAAAGGTTGGAGAGCTAAAGAGCAGTGCTTTAAGAAGATACTTAGCAGGGTAGAATTAATTACTTCTCCTTGTCTATTAAACTTTCTAAGCAGATTACCAGAAGACGAAGCTCTGCTTGATGTTTCAGAGGAAAACACGCTTTTTTGGAATCTTTGCATAGGAGGTTTAAAGAGGGACCTTTTTTTTTTTTTCTTCCTCATCTTGGAGACGGTTGATATTCCCAGGAAGCAAATTCCTCACCTGTTTGCGAACAGATTAACATCCCATACAGCCCTCAATTACACAGGCATTTCTCCATGGGGGAGGGAAGGGCTTTTGCCCAAGGTGCGATGCTCTGCTCGGGTGCTGTGCTCCTTTGACACCTCGAGCACCACGTGGGCCCGTGACGGGGCTCCCTGTGCCCTGTGCAGCCCATCTGCTGCTGCGTCAGGCCTGCACCGTTCCCTTGCTGCGACCCCGTAAGGAAAAGAGGCTTCACTTCCACACTCCTTAACCAGAAAGGAGGAATTCTGCTTTGCTGCCTAAGGAATGACCCCGTATCGCGTTTCTAGCACTGCAAGTCTTCGCTGTTTTCCTCTACTACGGGAAAATATGCAATGAAAAACAACTGACATAAAAACCCAGTTGCATGTGATACATTAGAGACAGGATTTGAGCAATTTAAATAGCGCTGACTTATGCGTGTGCACAGCGCAGTAGCAGCAGTTCAGCAAATGCTCCTTTTGGGATTCCTCCCGGAAAAACTGGGCACGTCCTCGCATGGTCCAAAGTTGGAAGCGGCACTATTGGTGCGTTCCTGGTGTTGAAATTCTGGTACAGGATTTTACAGTAGATATTTTCCCTCTTTTTTAAAAGATTGCGAAACCATGTGGTTTGGCTTTTTGAAGGCAAGACCATTTTTATCCTCTTTCCATTACAACTAAACTCAGGCTGAAGGCTGGAAGTGCAAACACTGATAAAAGACCCCTGGAGCATCAAATGGCTTCCTAACTATGGTGGCATTCCCAAATATTCCCTGGTATTTTCAACCAAAGCCATAATCAGACTTTTCCTGCTCTGTCTTGTATGCAGTCACTTAATGCCTGAATTCCCTTCATGGTTTCATTTAGAAGCAGGACCATGCTCTTCTAAACAGAAACATATTACCAGCTCTCTGCATCTAGAGGAGCTCAGCAAAGCCCTGTCGATGGGCAGGACTTTCCATAGTTGAACTGAGGAGCTATTTTGTTTTAAAGCCTTTTTTTTTTTATGATGCCAAAGACACAAAGGACTTTTTCTTCTTTACCCTAAAATCCATCTAAATTTAGAGGCATCTTTCATTATCGTGGAACAGCAAGGGAAATATGCTAAGAATTTTTACTGGTTGACTCAGGGTCACCAGTTAAGAAAGGATGTCTCCAGCTTAGATTTAAGATACTGCTTAGATCCACCAGGGCTGAAAGGAAGAGCAGGCCATATTTTATAGCGAACCCTAATCTCATAAGGGCTCTCTTTGACTCCATCAAGTCTCCTTATTAGAGCAAACCCAGTTATTACTTAATAAAAGAATTAATATCCCTTCCTACACGAGCAGCCTGCAGCGCGTACCAGCCCATGCTTGTGCCCAGGGACTTGGGTCACCCTCCAATAACCACATGCAGGAGAGCACAACAGGCCCTCTCATCAGGAAGCCACTCTGCAAGCGAGGCCGTGTCGAAATCTGCTCCTCAAGCAGCACGGGCATCGTTCTCTCCAAGCAACCCTGGCCCACAGTTTATCCTACGAAGAGTTTTGAGTATATTTTGGGTGCAGGAATTGCATATCTCAGCTCTCTGGGTTTCCTGCCTATTCAGTGTTTCTCAAAGCTCTGTGAGCCCCCACGGTGCCGTGGACCTCGGTGCCCAGCGCCCTTGCTCCAGTGACTCACGGAGCCGCAATTCCCCGGCACTCCCGGGCCCGCGGCTCCCGCTGACAGCGCGGAAGCTCCTGCCCAGCAGCGCGGCCACGCAGCGCCGCGGCAGCTTGCTCAAGTGCATTCCTTGCAATTAGCGTTGCAAAACACGGGCGGGCAGTCCACATGCCACGCCGCCCTCACGGCTTCCTTAATTGCACACGTAATTCCCTTCCGTAATTGCACACGTAATTCCCTTTCATGTTCAACAGCAGTAGCCCGGGGGCTTCCTCCCAGAAGGTGCAGCCCTGGATTTGGTGGCGTGCTCATGGGGGGCTCCAGCAGTGGGAAAGGTGGGAGTGGGAAGCGGGATGGGCGCGGGGGGCTCCGCTTACCAGCACGGTGTGCATCCCTGTGTAGAGCCGGCTGAGGCACACGAGTGTGGAGAAGAGCAGGGCGCCCGTCAGCCCCAGCTCGAAGGGGTACTGCGGAAAGAGAAAACAGCCACGTCAACACCACTTACTGCCTCCCTATCCGCATGAGTCTGGAAGAGCATCCCACAGGCTAGGAAAGGTCCTAAGGAGGAGGGAAAGGCAGAGTGCATCCTAGGAGCGGCCACCAAGGTTTAGGTGCTACTTGGGGTTGGCTGGGATGGAAATGGGATACCTGGATTCAACCTGATGGATACTGCTCAGGCAACAAGGCAGGAGGGGTAAAATCCACGTCTAGGCTGCAGCAACGGCCCAGTTGTCAGAGCTGTCAGGACCACCCTTTGCTGCCACATTTGAAGATTAATAATATTCTTACAAAGCTGTTTTCACATAATTCCCTGCC
>JAUBOD010000633.1:2317778-2331831 GCA_032353885.1 Nothura maculosa | reverse complement strand
CCTGCCTCTATCTACAATTCTTAGGTGACTTCATAGGTCCCTGCAAGTTTTTATTCAACACCCTGTTGTGTCCTGCCATTAGTAATTGCTGCTTGGCCAGGAGTGTTTTTACGGTAAAATCTTTGTATTTGCTTTGCTTTGTAGAGTCCAAAAGATAGGAAATAGCAGAAAAAGATGTTGGCGATCCTTTTGAAAGGTCTGATCCTTTGTCCATGTGTAAAAGCGGGATTAACAGCTGTTGCTGGTGGAGGGTATAGAAGAGCCCGGGCTCAACTCGTCCATGGCAAGTGGTACCTTTCCCAGATGTGTGAGTGGGCCTGTGGGGTAGAGCACACGTGCTTTCTACAGGGGACATTAAGACATAGGTCATATCGTACCACTGATTTTATGCACTTATAAAATAAATATTAATATATACCTTTTCTTTCAAATCATCCCTGTCATCCTTAGGAGAGAAGTGATGCTGCTGTGTAGTCCACAGGCGAGACACTAACTATGGATGGCAAGTTAAAATCTTAATTTTGATTATGGTCAGAACACTGAAAGTTCTAAAAGTTGAAAGGGAATCGCTCTCAGTTAGTTTTGCTATTCTTCCTCAGATTGGTAACATCTGTCTTAGTGTGTAATGTAAGTCTGATGCAAATATTTGGAGTTTTTTGAGAGAGGGGAAAAAAAAAACGTGTTGCCAGCATCTCACACGTCGCATTAAGGTGAGAGGCTCTGTGCCTTGACCTAGCTCAAGGAACAGAGTTCCTTGCTAAATTCCGTTTTTGCCCCCTCGAGACAGTCCAAATAGGAAGTATTAATATTAAGTGGGAAAGATCTGAGTCACAGTATCTACTTCTGACCTAATGGTTCTCCAAGGAAGAGAGTATTTTAATGAGCTTGTAGCAGCATCCACCTTTCAGCAAACCAAATAAATGGGTCACTTCTTCCTTCAGCTGGCTTAAGTGCGAGGGAAAAGTGTCACTGCTAAAGCTAAGACAGCTTTTAATCAAGATTAGGGCGAAGGATCTGTTGAGATCTGTTTAGCCTTCGTGTGCTTTTAGGGCATGCAGCCACAAGAGCTTGGAAGACATTTTTACTGTAGGAGTCATACTGCCACATCGAGAGAAAAGCTTTCTGCTGTTCCTTAAGAATAATGATTATTTACTAATAATTATAGCAAGCGTTTCACTGCTGCAGGCCTGCTTCTTGCAGAGTAGAAACAAGGAGAGGACAACGTTTCATTTAAGCTTTCCTAAACAGTAGATCTCCAAACTACCTTTTATAGCTGGAGTAGAAAGGAGAGGCTGGAGCTGCCAGGGCAGCCCTCAGTTACACCAGGATAAGACTTTCCTGTCTGTGAATACAGCCGGATTTCCGCTCCCGTGCTCCAGCCGGGCGGTGCCTTTCCCAGAGAATCCTGCTATTAGGAGCTGCCTTTACACAAGGAAGAGGGATAGGAAGGCTTTCCTTTTTAAAAACAAAAGGTCTGAGCACAAGCATGTGATATTATCCTTGTTCTCAACTCATGGGCTTCCTCCACAACTGCAGTTTGTTCTGGAACCTGCCCAGGGGGGTAAATGTAAACTCCAGCTGCTGGTGGGGCTTTGTGCTAGGTGACTTGCTAAATACTTACACAGAGATTTAAAGTTTAGGCTTGGCCTTCAGCTGCTGGAGGATGCAGCTTCACCTCTCTAAAGGTAACACCTTTCGCTGCAGGTATAGGGAAGTCTGGACATAGAAAGTAAAGAGAATAAACAAACTGGCCATGAGAGAAAAGCAGCCGCTTAAAAGACAAGGACTAGAGGGGCCAGTGAGAAGGTCTGGAAGCGGCAGTTTGCTGGTAGCAACACTCAATTAAGGCTAAATCAGTTAATCTGTTTCAACTAGGAACTGATTTAGGAAATGGCAATAAAACAGAGAGCAACAGAGATGTTATTTCCTTTTAAAAATATTTTATTAATAAACACCTGGGAACATTGAATCACTGCACGTGGAAGCGCTGCTTTCTTGGCTCTGCCTCATCCAGCGTCAGCCCCCTTCCCACCTGGCCACAGAATCCCTGGGGCTGGAAAGGACCCTCAAGATGGTCTAATCCAACTGCGGTCTCTTCCCCTCTCTCCCTTCCTGCCCTTTCCTGGGTCCTGCCCCAGTTAAATCCAGATATCCGAGGCCTCCGGCATGGTCCAGAGCACCCCTGTGTGCAGTGAGCAGCTCCGGGGGAGCCTCGGTGCTCTCGGCGGAGCCCCTGCTCCCCCAAATGAGGCTGCAGGGATTTCAAGTGAGATCCAAGGTCATCAACTTCTCTCTATAAATTAATGAGATTTCCTAACAGGTTCCAGTGTCGCATTAGATTCTGAAGATAAATAAAGTTTTACATTTGACAACATGAAGATATTGGCCCTTTACTGAAACAGGAAGACTGGTGAGACTACAACTCCAAAGCATTGGGACACGTAGGAGTGAGTGGAAGCAGAGGAGAAACTCCCTGGTGAGGGATGTCCCCTGAGGGCAAGTGCAGGAGAAACACGACACCAGTTGCTGTGTGTGCTACGGGCTATGTGTGCACTGGACACATGCACTTGCTTCTGCAAATGGGAGGCTATTGCTGCACGAGGTGCAGTAGTGAGTCCTGCTTCCTCACCTGCCCTTACCAGGGGGAGAGGCCTCCTCCTCCAAAGGTGCTTTGGGAACATATTTCCACTCCTTTTTACCAACACTTCCATTTGGAGCCACTTAAAAATGAGAAGACAAGGTTGTATTTCCTATCTGAAATACTAATTAATCTTTCTTCATACTGAAAAGGATAAAAAAAATCTTTACCGAGTTGTCAAGCCTCATTCCCTTTGGTACTTGCACAAGCTTACCAGGAAATAAATAAAATCAGCATGCTGTCAGGGTGAACTGCTTTACATACACAAGTGATTTTTAATTTAAACACCCAGAGCCTCCACGTTCATTGGAGGACTCAAGCCTTAGACAGAGGGGATGCTGAAAGGAGAAACTTATTTTCCTCCCAACTCTCTGCTAGGGCACAAACACACAAAACTAGAGCACGGATTTCTCTCTCCCCCCTTGTGGAGGCCTCAGATTAACAAGCTCCAATGGCAAGTGTAATTCCAAACAAGGGCCTGGAAAAAGCCTTCAGTGAACAGTACTTCCTCAGCCTTAAATAGTTTCCAGCTTCAAAAGGTTTCTTGCAAATAAAAGCGGTGAATGAAGACACCGCATCGCAAGGAATTACAGCAGTCTGTCCGGGTCCTGATTAAAGCTAAAGTCACACACCAAGGACAGGTGATCTGACGGGTAGTGGAAGGAGGGCAGCCTGTTGGGCCCGATCTGCTCCTCAGTGAGCAAGCCCAGCGCCGAGTTCACGTTCAGGGCGTGCTGCGAGTACCAGATGTAATCCAGCGTGTGCCGGCACTCTCCCGAGGGACGGATCTTCCAGGTGGTGTAGGGCGGCTCCGACTGCCCGTCGGGGCTCAGCAGCTTGTAGGCGCTGCTCAAGTTGAGGCTGGAGTTGGAAAACTCCCTGTACACCTCCTCGGTGGGCTCTGCGTTGAAGTCTCCGCAGACGATCAGCGGGATCTTGGCTCCCTGCGTGATGTCCTTGAGGTTCTGGAGCAGGTCGCAGCCCTGCGCCGAGCGAAACCGCTCCCAGCCCGTGCGGGCTTTGAGGTGGGTGACAGCGATGCAGAAGAGCCGCCCGGTTTCGCAGCACTTGAGCGTCTGCGCTATGGCCACCTGGTTGGTTTTGAGCTTCATCGCCGTGAGCCGAATGTTCGCGCTGTTGACGAGCTCGAAGCGCTCCTTGAGGAAAAACAAGGCGCAGCCGTCGGGCCCGTTGTTCTGCTCCACGTCCAGGCACGGCGACCACGGCTTCGGGAAGAACGTGCACTGGTAGCCCAGGCGGCCGAGCAGCGGCTCGAAGGTGTCGAAGTAGTGGTCGACCTCCTGCAGGCACAAGATGTCGGGCTGGTACGCGAGGATCTCCTCCAGGATGAGGCACTTCCTTTCCTCCCACTTCAGAGCTTCCATGGGGCACTGCACGAAGTTGTCTTTGCCTTCTCCAAGAGCTGGAATTGGATGGGGGAGAAAAGAGAGGAGGGGTCAGGAGCTAAAACAGGCTCTTCCTCCATCCAGTGTTAGCGCCATCCTGAAACTCCCGCTCCAAACGCTGCGACAGCCAGAACAGCCCCGCTCCATCACCAAGAGTTATTCCCATAGACACGCAAGGACAACAGCCCTGCGACCATCCCCTCTTTCTGTGGGGCAAGAAGCTGTCAGGGAAGAAACACAAGCCTCTGCGACACACTTTGCTCTCTGTGAAATGTGTGAACCCCAGGTTTTGTGCAGGGCGTGGGATTTGCAGGAATAACCACTGACTTAATGATTGCTCGGTTTCACCAAGACAATCCGTTCTCTGAAGAGTGAAGTCCCCCCAGAAGAAAGGTAACTTCCTCTTACAAATACATGTCTAACTAGGGCGCACTCCTCACCCCAAAAGTCACTGCACTCCGGCAAGTCTTTCCCCACGTGGTGGCCACAGCTCAACCAAGAAGAAACACAGCATTACAGGAGTGACTTGGTCACCGAACGCTACGACACGATGCTCTGCGGCCACGCGGGGCTGAGCCACCCCAGGGAGCAGAGCTTCCCCTTCCCGCCCCACGGCCGTTGCGCGCGCTCCCACCTTGGGCGAGGATGTTCCACTGCATGACCCTGATGGGCCGGTGGCCGCGGGCGGCGCTGAGGGGCACGAAGTGGCGCCGGCAGCGCGGCGGGCGCCGCCGCAGCACGGCCTGGCACTGCTCCAGCAGCTCCTTGGCGTCCAGGGGCTCCGTGGGCGCGGCGCGCTCCCGGGACGGCGGCACCGCGCCGCTGCTCAGCGCCTTGGCCAGCGCGCTGTACAGGCGGCTCGGGCTGCTGCCCATGGCGGGGCCTGCGGGAGGGAAGGATGTGTGAGCCGGGATCCTCTCCTGGAGCCGCCGGACACCTCTGCTCCGGGGGCATTTTGGCTGCGTCTCCAGCCCGGCCCCGGCTCTGACCCGGCTTAAGGTCACCAGGGAGGGAGCGCAGCGGGTGCCAGGACCTTGTCCTGACGTGGGCTCCCGTCACCCCGCATCCAAGGACACGCGCGGCCTTGGCTGCGCTCCAGCGGCTGCTCCGGGCACAGGCTCCCGTGCCGGATAATGGGAGCCTAGCGGTTTGGCAGGGCCAGGAGAGCCTGGAATGGAGGGGTTGCAACACCCGCGGCCGGGCCGGTCTGTCCGGTACACGGTGTGATTTTGCTCATGGAATAAGCATTACAGAGCCGTGCACAGGCACCGGATAAATTACATATTGGTGTTAATGCATCTCCAACACGTGTGTGGTGCCACTGCATTCCCACGAGAGCCAAAGCCACTTCCTCAAGACAAGGAGGAATTGCTCAAGAGCCGATTGCTCGTAAGCACCGCTCGTGCAGGAGCCATGATCCACGTTACTGATGTCGGATCATTCCAACACCAGCAGACAGCTCCTCTCCGGAGCCAAGCACACGCTCCTTCATTACAGCAAGAGCTCCAAGCGCTTCATTAAAGCGAGAGCTCCTCGCATCCCACACAGCCCTTGGCCTCGCATCCCACACAGCCCTTGGCCTCGCATCCCTCCCGCCGCAGCCGGCCCCAACGCCAACGGGATCGCGGAGCCTCCCCCTCACAAAACGGGCTCCCCACGCGGGAGCATCCCTAGGGATCCATCCCACTGCACCCACCTGCCCGGGGCGGCGCTGCGGGGCGGCGGTGGCTCCCCGCTCCTGTTCCCGTTCCCGTTGCCGCTCCCGCTCCCGTTGCCGTTGGCGCTCCCGTTGCCGCTGCCGCTCCCGCTGCGGCGCTGGCGGGCGGCGGGGCTCTGGTCCCGCGCGCGGCACCGGGGTTCAGCTCCCCGCGCTAAACCCCGCTGCGTTGGGTGCAGCCCGAGCGCCAGCGCAGGTGTTTTCCCCTCAGGATTTACATGAACACGTAACTCGCCCACGCGCCCAGCCGGGCTCCCCCGTGCAAGGGGATGTCTCTGTGCCCTAACAGGCACAGAGGCTGCTGCCCACGGAGGTCACTGTCCTTGGAACCCCTGCTTGGCCCAGGATGGAACTTGGCCCTTCCACTTGTCCCCTCTGCCCTTGGGACACATCATGTTGGAGTGGCTTTCAGGAAAGGCTGCTTCCCACCCCAGGCACAGCAGCTGTGCTGATGGCCATGTCGCCATTAGCTCAACAGAGGCTCACTGCAAAATTACTCCTTTTTTCCCCCCCTCTCTTTTAAAAGCCCCCAGTTGCCCCAGCTTGCAGGTGCAGATGGTGCACCTCGTCTCGTGGCATTGCCCTGCTCAAAACACAAGCCCTTGTGGGCTGAGGGTCACCGAGAGCACCCTTGTTCCTCAAGCAGGACGGCTGCCCCATGGGCTGTCCCACTCACGCTCCCTTGTGGGCTGGACTCCCTCTGGCCAGGCTGCACGTTCACATGGTTTGTTGTGCCCTCTGCTTTGGCTCTGATGGATACAGACTATGCTAGGTGCTGTCAGGGCTATCAGAGCAGCTTTTGCTGCTTTTTTTTCTGTTTCCTGGCCATACAAAATCTCTGTGAGTGCAGAATTTCAATTAAAGATTGCACTTGTTGCTCAGTTCCTGCTCCATGGAGGGACTTTGGTAGAGCAGGACAGGAAATGGTGCAAGCCATGGTTCCTTTATGCTTATTTGGCAGGACTTGGCTCCTTCAAAGAGTTGCTTGAGAGAAGAAAGAAAAATAATATGCAGAAACATTCCCAAACTTCATATGCCAAATACAGATTTTCTGACATTTCAAAATGCCATTTGCAGTAAAAATAGTGCACGCAGCATTGCTGCAAAGCGTAAATATGTGGCTCTGATGCTTGAAACAAGCTCTATATTAACTCTCCCATTAGCAAAGCCTCTTTCTGAAGCATTCACCAGTGAAACAACCCGCAGGTCTCCCAGGGGCTGCTTGGCCACCCCCTCACAAGGGAAGGAAACCAGCTGAGGATGCTGAGGACGAGCAGGAGAGATCAGATCACTAAGGACATGGGCAGAACTGCCAAAAACCACAGGCCCTGAGCTCTGTATCACAAGACATCCCTGGTACTGGAGTGAAAGGACTTCCTTGGTATTTCTAATGCCTAGAGGATATCCCTCACCAATTTACAGTAATTTCTATTTTTCCATGTTGATATTGCAAAGGAAACACTTAATGTGTATAGTTTTAATTACAAAAGGTCCAGACTACGCTTTTGATAGGATTCTTGCATTTTCTCATCACTTAGTTGACACTTGGCTTTGTGCCCAGGACTTGTACTCAGTACGTCAGGAAACCAACTGCTCAGAGATGACACTTTTCCATCTTTTGCTTGTGGTTTAAAGGGTATCAAAGCTCATCTAAAACTCATTAGAAGGACATTTCCTGAGCTAAACCCTTCTGCAGCATAGCCCAATACACCAGGAATGGCACTGCCACAGCAGGAACGTAAGGCCAGGCTTAGGTGCCTTTCTCACTGAATCGCTTCCCAATTTGACCTTCATTTGACAAGCTCTAACAATAAAGCAGCTTGGTTTTCCCCACAGGAATCTTGCCCAGCTGTAAAGGGCCTGAAGCCAGCACCCTTTTCTAGCTATGAGAAAACATATACAAATAAAATATACAAATATTTTGTTCTTTAATTTAGCTGAGCAGTATAACAACGCCAGGACATGTTTCCATAGCACTATTTTAAAGTCCAAACTCCTCCTCAGCTCCCATTAGCATAGGCACAGAAACATGGAATTGCAGATCCATGCTTCAACAACAAAACTCACATTTTATTATAAAAGTCTTTTTGCAGGCATGGTGATATTTTCAGTTTTAGATAGCACAAACACAAAAGCAAAGTGAATTTTAGAACCTGAGAAGATGAAAGCAGCTATTCCAAACACCGCAAAAAGGAGAACGTGCTGAAGCAGTCGCTGCTGTCTTGGGTAGGAATAATTAACTTTCCTGTTTCCAGTGTAAGTAACCAGATAATGCTGTGTAATTGCCCATGATTTGCACTGCTTGAAATGGTATTGCTAATTTCCAGCAATGATTAGCATGTCATTTAAATAATTATTCTGCACCATATCATGTGAGGACTTCAATTGCATGCGTCTCCACTGTGAAATTCCTAGAAGTGTTCCCAGCACTCCTAGCTATTTGCAGGCTGTACCATTCCTTGGCTGTTCCAGGGTCTGGCGTTAGTAACAGCACAAGGGAACTGTATTTCAACCATTATCCTAGTCCTTAAGGATATTTTGAAAGCAGGATTATCAAAGGAGTTGACCAGATATCCAGCTCCCAGGTATACAGCACCCATCCTTCACCACTGATGGATGATTTCTTTTGGTTGGGCTTTTTTCCCTGCCCCATTCAATTTTTATCCCCATTTTTGCAGTAAGTCATGAAATAAGTGTATCTTCTGTATTTTTAATCATAGCTTTATAAAATGGGACTATCAAATTCCTTCTGAGACTGTTCTACTGACAATTTAGACTTTATTTTGTCCGTATGCATGAGATCAGCATAGCTAATATTTTTAAACCGTCAAAAAATGAACGTTCAGTCAATTCATTCAATGATAAAGAGCTCTGAGATTCTCTGCATTTCATTCTGCTGCCACCCACATTACAGATGTCATCCTGAAACCATAAATAACTCTTGGGATTTTTTGCTTTATTTGTACTATTTACATGACAAATGTTAATGTCATTGATCCTCTATAAGAGACAGCAAGAAATCCCACACCCATCTGTCAACGTTTTAGCATTGATTGCCTGACAGCAAACCAAGAGGGCTATATAGGCTATCAGGAAGCCTTTATGGTATAGGAAACAGGGACAGGCATTAGGAGGTTGGACAGCGTTTGCCTTGATTCTTTAGAAATGACACAGGTGACCCCATTTAAATGCTGCAACCAATAATATGGACTGCAGCATTCACAAAAGAGCAGATCCTGGGAATCTGCCCCAATTCCAGCAGTCAGTGCTTGGCTCTCGATGGAGCAGGAGTATCCGCCTATGGATAAAGGAAACAGATTACAGCATTTGTGGTCCTATGGCCTTCAGTCTTGCCAGGAACTATTGAACCCATTCCACCTGTTTTCACACCACCTGTACTGAACTTATAGGGATACCGAATGTTCAGAGCCATACGGGAAAACAGACAGCCAAACAGGTGAGATGGAATGAGACACATGCATGAAACAAGAATATTGATCTAAATACCCTGTGCTATTTTGAACAACAACAAATATATATATATATATATATATTTCTCAAATTGTAGCATGAGGTTTTTGAGGGCAGGAGCATTTCCAGAAACCTGACGTAGTCCTAAGAAATTTTCTCCCAAATATAGAATTTTTCTCTCATCATGAAACACAATCAGTATAGATCATATTTCCCCATATGAGATATATGTTGATTCCTGGCATGAAGAATAAATTGCCTCTTCTGCTGCTAACATAATCTGAAGGGCTCTTTTAAAATAACTGCCAAACCAAGCTTGCTTTTCACTGATGTTATGATCTGCATGTGAAAGAGTTGATCTGGAAGGAATCTCGGCCTGGCTCCCTATACGCTCCGTCAGGTCGAAACGTGGAAGGTTTATGCATGCCGGGCACAATTCGGTACATACTCAGGAATGGGCAAGGAGGGTATCTGCAAAGATTTCAGTGCAGTTTGTCCAAACTGGCGTTCACTGCTAGGAAGACACATTTAGCCCACATTTTTGGTCAGAAAAGCAATGCAAACAAATTGCAATTGAATTGATACGCAATTATTCTTACTCACAAAATGCAGGAATCAAACTCTTCAATTAAAGCTATTTAGATTTCAAATTGGGGTGAAAGAGTCCTTTTCTTCATTTGGCTAAAATGGCATTTTTAGGTAACTGGAGAGCTTTCTCTCCAGCTCCAGCATCCTTACGTCTCGCTCCCACCATTAGTTGTCTTAGTTCCAGATTATTAAATATCCAATCAACCCATTAGAGGCAAATTTCTTTTGTTCTTTTCCCATCTTACAAGAGCCGGTAGGTCCAGCACAAGAGCTGAACGTGTGCCAAGGCACAAATCAGAGCTCCTCTGGCTCCTAGAGTTACGGTCACCCTGGGTGGGAGTCTCGGGTGGCCAGATCCGTCTGGCAGAGCCGAGTTCCCCCCAGGACTGAGCCCGCCAGCCGCATCCGCTGGCTCTTGGGTTGGCTGCAACAAGGACCTTGGGTCACTCCTGTCCTGGGGAGGCAGCAAAGAGGGGTTCAGGTTCATGATAAGTGATCTTCAAATCTGCTTTCTCTTGGGAGATCATCTGAAAGTTTGTCTACAAGATAAGAAACTCCCATATTCTCATTTCAGCTCAGAAGAGTTACAACTTGACATCTGCAGAGATGCAACAGTATGGATTAAAAAATAAAGAGAGAGAGAGACCCTTGTTCAGCTGTTTCTTATTCTGAATAAAACCAATTTGAGCATATATATATAACATACCAATAGTCGTTGCTTCAAAATTGCCTTAGAAGTAAAGCCCCTGTCATTATCAAGGATTAAATCTTGTCCCCCTGGAAGCTGATGGAAAAACTTCCTACTGACATCACCAATCCAGGATTTTACTTCAGAAACAACCATTCCAAATTTAGTCCTGCATTGCCAACAATTTGCTGTAATGAAGCAGTGACTGCAATATGCATTATGCAGCCTGAACAAAGCTCCTATAGCTCTGAAGAACTCTTACCCACAGAGAAACTGCTTTGGGGTTTTTTTTTCAGTAAAAAGCAAGAACGATTTGCAGCAAAGTAACTGCCTAAAAGCAAACAACGATGCCGTCATTCCCTAAGGGCACTAATTATTTGTGATTCTACACTAATTATTGTAGTTCTGGCTGCCATTTCTACGCCACACAGGTGCCTTGATGCAGTCAGTACAACCATGGTAAGTAGCTGATGTTACTCCTGGGTGCTCCATGCCCTGCATTGCTGCACAGCAACCTTCTTATGAAATGCATGTAGCACCTGGTATATGCGGCTGTGATGGAGATGGGGAATCGGTCCTCACTGTAATCCCTTTTCTCCTCTCTCTTCACTCCCTGTAATAGCACACCAATGTCATTGAAAATAAACCTCCTGTTCTGCACTGCATGCAGTAGGCAGTACATGCAATGGCTTTTACAGGAGATGAAAAGGTAAAAAAAAAAGAAAAAAAAAAGAGCACTTTAAATATAAATTATTCAGAAATACATCATACTAAAAATGTGAGCATGAAGAAAGCAGAAAGCTGATGCTGCAGCATCCCACAATGCAACGATAGGGTGTAAATATAATGCAAAACTTTTGCTACTCCGCAACAGTGAAGAGAAATGGGGTCTGAAAGGGAAAATTGGCGGAAATTAATTTGTGTGGAAGGTGAGAAAAACAAGAACGTTCTATTTTTCTAAATATTTACCAAATGAGCTCTAGGTTTAATTACTTAATGCATCCTAAAAACTACTACACTAAGCAGACTTGATAAAAGTATAAATCCTGGTATCAAAACATTGTCAGTAAGCTTCTGATGTCAACCAGTATAACATATTAAACCACAAGGACTTGGTCCAAGAGCTGTCTGATTGTAAAGACTTTTGCATCACATCAAATGAGCTACTTCATTATTAAACTGTACAAAGACCATAATCATAAAAATGCTTTTTAATGCAGTTTTACCTGTGAAATGGTTGGCATCACATCCATTGTGACCATCAGAAAAAAAATGTCCTTCCTCATAAACAAAAAGATATCAAATGTAGTTAAGTACACTTATTGTGCAGGAATATAGAGATACGAAACAACTAGAATGCTAAGCAAGGCATGATTGCAAGAGGGATGTATGCCTGTGTGTCCCTGCTGAAAAAGTGTGGATTCTGTTATTTTGGGATTGATTCATCATTGGGTTCATTTTACATTGCTACATCTCCCTTAGATTAAATCTTCTACCAGCACAAAGCTGGCATAACATGCTGGGTCAATCAAGCCCTATATATATATATATTTTTTCTTTTTTTTAATGCTAAAAAAAATATGCTTACCAGCTGCAGGATAATTATTTTAAGTAGAAAAATGTGTATTCCATAAGAGTTGTTTGCCACTTCTGCTCTGAATTGATAACACAACTTCTGCTGAATAACATCCAAATCTGAGATACTGGTTCAGCCAAAAGTCATCTCAAAATCAGCTCAGCCAAGGACTGAAAGGACTGAAATCATTACGGGTTCGGAAGATAAATGCTCATAAACCCAGTTGCTGTGACCCAGGCCTCACTTCCTCTACTGGCCATGGCCACCCCCATTCTCCTTGCATTGGTGGTAGGGCTCATACAACGTGCCAAGCTGCTTCACAAAGTTGTTCCAGAAAACAAGACCAAACCAACAATCCCACCAGAAAAGTCCATAGGCTTTGACCAATCCTCCCCATGACCTGTGGGATGGCACGAGCACACACATGTAACTTCCCAGTAATGCTGAACTTTGCAACACGTAGTGTTTCCATGGCACGATTACATTGTGATTTCCCTGAGCTGACTCTCATATTGTCCTTAGGTGGAGTTCCAGCTGACCTCAAGGCAGATACAAATCAGATAAGAAAACTCAGAGCACAGGAGACAACCAGATTGATCCAGAAATGTTGGTATATCTGGACTTTATTACAGTATTTGACACAGTGCCTCAGAAAAAAAAAATTGAAAAATTATTTCAAATTTGCCTCAATCTAAGCACTTTCACATGCCTTGAAAATGAAATTGAAGTTGTAGGGCGGTGAAAATGGCAATATTATTAAGTGGAAGGATAGTGTCTCGGATAGTTTCACATAGCTCTGTGCTAAAGATCTCCAGAAACAACAATGAAGTAATTAAATGGGAAGACGACACTAAACTGGGAATTTATAAAGTATTATCAGGAAAAAAAAAAGACAGAAAAAAACAATAAAGAATTTAAGTATGCATATATGAAATAAGATGAGATTTTATGAGATGCAATAAGATGAGATTAAATGTAAAAAAAAAAAAAATATGGAAGAGAGCCAGATGAAAACAACCCAGATGCATGAGAAAAGCTGTGGACAGCAAAAGCAGAAGTCATTTTCTGCTTCTTTTTGCAGACTGAAGCTAGCTTTTTAATGGGATTTCAAACATATTCTTCAATAAATTATACATAGGATGTGGTCCCTGCACAGAGAATACTCTTGTTTCTTCCATGCGACTTCATCCCAGTGCTGCAGCTTATGCTGGGCTGACTGACCTTAAACAAGTCACTTCTTGGCCCAAATTTATCGCTCAAGCCTTTGCAGACAGTATCAAAGCTGCCTCATAACTCCACAAGATGGGCCGGGCTATCTTTCCAAAGAAACCAATCCATCACACAGGTAACTGCTTCCCCGGTGTGCTCAGCTCCAAGGACAGAAATGCAGAGGGGAAAAATAAATAAATAAATAAATGAGGTTTACGCAGAGAGGCCAAGGATGGAAAGGGAACCTTCCTGCAGCAAGAGCAATCCAGCCCCACCCTGCCTGCCATGCAGTGGGGATGGGGACAGGGATGAGGAGAGGGATGGGGGACCTTCCTGCACTGCAGGATCAGCACCGCCCCAGGCTGCCGGTGTCTCGGAACCGCCGCTCTGCTCCTCTGCAGCTTCCCTGGAGCAGGTGCATTCCCAGAAGAGCACGGAGAAATCACCATTCCCGCGGCCTGCGACACAAGTGAAGGACAACTGCATCATCCCTGATGTACATGATGCAGCGAAACAGAACTGCACGCAGTGAAACCTATCGGATGGCTTCCCATAGGAGTGCTAGGGAGCCTTCTCGCTCGCATTGTTTGGAATAGCGGAGGACAAAAGCGCTCGGATGCAATGGTGGAAGACACAAACACACCTCGGCCGCTATTGCCATCCCGTTTCCTGGAGAAAAACAACCCCCGCCTCCCGCTTTGTTTCCGCAGCTGGAAGCGGCTCCCTGCGCCCGCCCGCGGCAGCTCCGCGCCCCGCGGCG
>JAUBOD010000633.1:2282123-2310232 GCA_032353885.1 Nothura maculosa | reverse complement strand
TCGGCTCTGGTGCACCCAGGCCTTGCCCCACTACTCGGAACCCCGGCTCCAAGGAACAACTTGTTTGATCAGCCCGAGCCTCTTGTTCGTGAAACCCTCATAGTCTCTACTGCGGGAAAGCTCCCCGTGGAAATCTCGGGTGATACTGCTGGAATTAATCATCGCTGCTGTTTTTACAAGTAATTAACGAGGATTAGACGCTTCATTTTCAAATGTGGCTGTTAATTACGAGGGAGGGTGGAGAGGAGATGGGGAACTGCCTCTGCTGTGAGTGCCCCCTGCCACATGCACAGGTGGGCAGCATTGGGGAGCCTCTCCCCAAAATTAGTGAAAAATTCAGTGCCAGCTTTTGAGATGAGAAGAAAGTAAGTAAATCTCGGGCTCTCCTCCCATTCCTTTACAGGAGAGGACTGGCTCATCCTGCCCCATTCACCTGCTGGGAGGACACCCAGTCCTGCAGAGCTCCTATGTGTGGCCTCCTACAGCTACTCTGGCCTCCTCGGCAGAGCCTGGCCTCACCACAGGACCTGGCCTCACATGCAGCCCCCACTAAAACGCAAGCGGAGCCCAGTGCAGCCTCCGCATGGGGCTTTCAGCACCAGGCCCTTCCCTTACACAGAGACAACTTCACAAGGAGCCAACACCCACGAAAGAGCCTGTGTTTCCCGCAGGCCGCTGCCCATGTGGGCAGCCCCAGGTCTCCTTGCTGCTCCCTCCCTCCTGCCCACCAGCTCCCCGATCGCAGAGGGATCCCTGCCCTCTTCCCAGCAGACGTTTGCTAGGAAAAAGCACCAGTTGCTGCACTGCTCCCACAGCCCCCGGCAGGGAGGTAAGGAGCCCCTGGAATAGGTGCTCTGTTTATTGGCATTTTGAAGTGCAGTTTCTCCGCCAGTGCTGCAGAGCACAGCTCCCTCCGCTTGCAGGCTCCAGGCTGCCTGGTCCCTGCAGTGGCCTTCTTTAGATGGGCGACTCCCTTACACCCGGTGCCAAACCAAGGAGGGATCCCTTGGGATGTCACAGCTCCTGCCAGCTCGGGGCTGGGTGTCAGGGATGCCAGGCCAGGATGGGGGTTACCCGCCTATGCAGGGGCTTCTGCTTGCCCAGGTTTCTCCATCCAAGCCTCTTGGCACCACCAGGGCCAGTCACGGGCTCCTTGTGGGCTGGCAGTGTGCAGCCGTGCTAAGGAAAGGAAATGTAACTTTAAAAAGGGGGAAAAAAATAAAATAAGACTGTACCGAGGCGTGTGGATGGGACATAAAAGCAGTGGCGGGGGAGAGAAAAAAAAGGTTCAAAGCTTTCGGTGATGACTTTTCAACCTTTATTTATGTGCCTATTAATGCAATATCCATCATGGAGATATGCATCTTTATCCTTTCAACTGATATGCTGGGAATCAATTGGATATGCAGATTACGTTTCATAAGTTTCCAAATGTTAATCTTCCCGGCCCTTTGCTGGTATTTTTTTTTTGACAAATATATTAAATTTCCGCCACGAAAAAAAAATGAAAAAAGAGAAAGAAATGCAAAAAAAAAAAAAAAGAGAAAAGAAAGGAAAGGACAGAAAGGAAAAGAAAAGAAAAAAAGAAAGAAAAAAGATATAAAGAAAAAAAAACCTCGTTCAAACAATTAATCTCGAGGCTACTTTGTCTCTGGACCTTTGCGGAGGCTCGAGCGCGGGGCCGTGAACTCTTCGGGACAGATCGTGGGGCTCCCCACGGGGGTCTCCCCACGCGGGGCAGCCCCGGGCAGCGCCCCGCGCAGCGCAGTCACCTGCGCGGCCCCGCGCGCGTTGAGCAGAGCGGAGGGAGCTGCGGCCGCTTCCCAAAAAGCTGCTCCGGAATTTCCCATTTTACGGCTTGCCGTCCTCTGTAGGTAGCTACTCTCGGCCATATCGATGCATATTTATTTGTGTGAATATATTTGTCTTTTATTCCTCTCGCCGTGTCCCCGCCGGGCTGCGCGGAGCGCGGCCGGGGCCGCCCGCAGGGCCCATCCCGCTGCGGGTCCCCTCAGCGCTGGGAGAACCCGCTGGGAGAAAGGGAAAGAAAGGGAGGAAGGAGGGAGACCCGGCTCCGGAGCCTGTCGGGGCGCAGGCAGCAGCAACGGGACGGGGCCCCCGGCTGCGCGGGGCGCTTCAGAGCGAACCCCCCGCTCCGCTCGGAGGTGCGCGCACGTGTTAGTGTGCTCGGAAAAACCCCGAAACTCGCCGCTCTCCTTGCCTGCTTCCTGCTTTCCTCTTTACTTTCTTTATTTCTTGATTGCTTTTTATTTCCTTATTTTCTTTCTACCTTGCTGTTTTATTTCTTTTTTTCTTTCTTGCTTTCTGATTTTTTCTTTCTTGCTCACTTCCTTGCTTTCTTTATTGTTGATATTTTATACTTGTTTTTGTTCTTGTCTTTCTCTTTTTATCTTTCTTTCTATTCCTCTCTCTATATATTTATCTCTCTCTTTTCGTCTCTCCTCTTCTTCTCTGCCCTCCTCACTTCCCTTGGAAATAGTCCTGTGCAGAATTCCGTCGGAAATCCTTACGAGAAATTAATATATGCGCGCCATCCCGGCACGAGTGTAATTGATTTATTTCTAATAGCGGAGAAAACAGTAATGTTATCGTTCAGAAATGATTGCCTCTGTTCCTAATAGCTCTAATTTTCGCTGCCCGATTGATGTGCTGCAGGTTTAATATAGAGCACTTACTAATCCAATTAAAAGTGCACCTGGCCTGGAAGAGCTCTGTAATTAGCAGCAGCGTTTTTAGCCATTTCCACTGGAAAAGCGTGAAATCATCTCTGCTGGCCGCAGGACGGGAATACGGGGGTGGGAAAGGCGGAGGGAGGAGCGGGGCCGGGCGCTCGGGGTTCATCTTTGCCCATTGATTTTTGGTCGCGCCCGGGCCCGACCCGACCCGACCCTAGCTGGGGTTCGAGCCCCGGTTCGAGGGGCTTCGCGGCCCGCGGAGCGGAGGCTGCAGCGAGGCCCGCTCCGCAGGCGCGCACCGACGGCTTTTCCAGCACAAAACAGCACTTGGAGAGTTACTTAGCTTTATTTTTAATAGCACCTCTCCCACATCTCTTCTACTTTATTTATTTTTTTATTTATGTGGCTAATAATGTTCTCCAAATTACACATTCGGGCAATTTCTGAGGAGCCGGCGTGTTCCGCTCGCATTTTTCCTCAGGGAGCCCCGTTGCGATGTGGCTGCTGGGCAGCCCTGCAAAGCCCACGGAGCCCAGCGGGGAAATAGGGTCCTTTCCCAAACACTCGGGTTGTAGCTGAGATCTGAGCTGAGCTGAGATAAGTCTGGAAAAGTTTTTCTCAAAGTTTTAATCATCAGGTTGTTTTGTAAAATATGAAACTTGTATGAAATGCAGACTTTTTTTTCCTGATAGGCGGAATTTCGATAAGAACGCGTTTCTTGGCATTTTTAATAGTCCTTTTGGACTCTGCTCCGCGGCAGGCGGCGGCCGCAGGGAGCCGCGCTCTGGGTGCGCAGGGTTATAGAGAGGCTCGAAAGCTCCGCGTTGGGCGCAAAAGGCGCCGGGACAGCGCGGGGCCGGGCTGGCTGGGAGCGGGGGCGGCTGCGCTCCGCGCGGAGGCTGCGCCGGGCAGCGCGGAGCTCTCCCCGCGGCGGGATCGCTCTGAAACAGGGCGAGTTTGGGCCACGGCAAAGGCCGGTACCAGCCGCCGCCTCGCCGAGCGCTCCGCGGCCAGCGAACATTGTTCCCTTTATTTCAAAGGGGGAAACCTGAACGATTCTCATCCTTTTGATTGATTAAGGTCTTGAATAACTTGAAGCTCGGGAGTGACAGTTGCTGAATAGACTATTGCAAATAAAGAGCACTGTGGAAAGCTGGGCTGGCACTTCAGAGTGTAAAGGAGGCGAGTTTCCTGGCACTTACCGAGTTATAAATAAAAGGCCGTGCACAATAGTACCTTCTTTAAGGACAGACAGTCTTTACAACACTCCTGGCGTCATATCCTGCTGTGGTCACTCCAGCTCCTAGCAGACTTTACCTCTTTTATTTTTGCAGCAGTTCAGCTTGAATGCTACAATAAATTCCTGGGAACAAACGCCTGCTGGCGAGACCCCGCCACGCAGCGCGCACACGCGCGCGCCCCACGCCCGCGCGCAGCGGGGCCGCGGAGGTGCCCGCGGGGCTGCGCGGAGCCGCCTGCTCCCCGACCCGTTAGCGCCATTTGGCCCCGGAACGGTTCTTCCCGGCGGCGGCAGATTTCAGCGCCACATAAATAAATAAAGAAATGGAAAAACAAAAACACAAACTTTTGTTGTTGTTGTTGAAAAAGAAAAAGGGGGGAGGTTGTCCCCTTCCCCCGGTGCCCTGCGCGGAGCCGGGTGACAAAGCGCGGAGCCTCCGCGGCTTCGGCGCTTCCCCGACGGCCGCGGGCCAGAGCTGATCCGGGCCGGGCCAGGCGGAGCGGAGCTGAGCGCGGTGATCGGAACCGGGCCGGGGCACTCGGCCGGTGCGCGGGGGCGGAGCGGGCCCGTGGGCTCCGCGCCCGCCCCTCTCCCCCCGCGCCCGTCCGCGCTGTCCTGCCCGGCCGCCGGTGCCGCGGGCAGCGCGGGCACTGACAAAAGGACGCGGCGCCGGTCCCTCCTCCTCCTCCTTCTCCTCCCCCCGCCCCGCGCAGCCCCCACCCCCTCGCGGGACTTTTGCTGCTGCCGTGGGACCTGCTGACAGAGCCGCTCTCCCCCAGGCCGCCCGTCACCGGCGCCGCGCTCCGGCCCCGCGCCCGACATGACCACCCTGGCCGGGGCTGTGCCCAGGATGATGCGGCCGGGGCCCGGGCAGAGCTACCCGCGCAGCGGCTTCCCGCTCGAAGGTGAGTGCGGCCCCGGCGCAACCGGCTCTGCTGGCGGCCCCGAGGGGCTCGCCCGGCGCTGGACTGGAGGGCTCGGCCCCTGCGGCCTCACCGGGGTCGCCGCTCGCCAGTGGCTCCTGGACCCGGCGCTCCCGGCCCTGCTCCGGCCCGGGCACCCGAGAGGGGCTCGGCGGCAGCTACGGGCCGGGAATCCCTCCAGGAGCCTCACAGGGCAACGGGGAGTGGGCAGGGAAGTGGAGCGGAGTAGGGGAAAGAAGAAAAGTAGAGAAAAGAAGAAACAGAAAAGGAAAAGAATAATATAAAGCGACATTCATGTAACCAAGATAGATGGAAAATGGAAAGGGAACTTGGAGGCAAATGCGTCCCCCTATGCCGGGCCGGGTGCGTGGCCCGCAGCCCCGGGAGCGGGACCGGGAGTGGGAATGGGACCGGTGGGGATGCAGCAGCAGGTGACAGCGGCCTGGGGGCGGCGGGATGGGCGGGAGAGGCGCCTTGCAGAGAAGGCGCAAAACAAAAAAGTAAAATTAAAAATAACTAAAGAACAGCGCAGCAGGAACCGAACGAGAAGTTAACGCCATTTCCCCCTCCTGCCTCCCCTCCTTTTCTAGTCTCTACTCCTCTCGGCCAGGGCAGAGTCAATCAGCTCGGTGGAGTTTTTATCAATGGCAGGCCTTTACCCAACCATATCCGACACAAGATAGTGGAGATGGCCCACCATGGCATAAGGCCCTGTGTCATCTCTCGCCAGCTGCGAGTGTCCCACGGCTGCGTCTCCAAAATTCTCTGCAGGTACCAGGAGACGGGCTCCATCCGGCCGGGGGCCATCGGCGGCAGCAAGCCCAAGGTGAGCGGCGGCGCGGAGCCCTTGCGCGCCTGCCTGTTGCTCCTACCCGGGATTAAATATATATATATATATATATGTATATCCCTCTGTGTGTATAGATTTGTGTATTTGAAGCTTTGCGTCCATTACTTGCTTTTCTAAAAATGCTAATTGTAAAACAAACCCGAAACCAGCACCCGTGCAAGGAGCGCGGGTTTTGCGCTGGCTCCGCGGCGGGTTCGTTTCGTGTGGAGCCCTCGCGGCCGCGCGCGGAGCGGGACGAGCTCCGCGGGTCGGGCCGCGCTGCGGGGCTCCCTTCGCCGCCGCGCTGAAGTTACGCGTCGCCCCTCGTTGCTCTTCCACCAACTTTTATTTTCCTATCCGCCCCGGGGCCGCTGTATTTACAGCTGTGATAGTTAAACCCTCACGCTCGCAACGGGTCGGACGAATAGGGCTCCTTATCTCTAGATTACTCTCTTTCTTCTGTTATATCTCTTTATCTACAGATATATAAAGAGTAAAAGTTTAAAGTTTCTGTCGAAAGTTAGCTTGTGGAGATTTTTTTCTTTGCTGCTTCTTAAAGTAGCAATGCCTAAACTTTTTGTTCTGATGTTATTTTATGGAGAATTTTTTGAGCTTTATGCGAACGAAAATGTTGCTCAAACGAAATATTACTGCTTGCCAGGAATTCTTTGTTTTACTCGAATTCAACTTAACTTTAAAAACTTTGGTCCACGTAGGAAATCTCTCTATATAAGTTTTGGTGCCCGTCAGCATTTTTATTACCCGACATTTTTCCTTGCTCTTGCTGACTTTGCTCCGCGGAAGCTGCGCTGCTGCGGAGCTGCCGCCGCCGGGATCTCTCCTCCCGGCTTTGGGGCTCGATCCTCCCTTCTCGGAAAAGCCCAGAGGATTTCGTGGGAAGTTTTGCTTAACTCTGGGCGCTTGTGCTGTGCAAACCCGTTGCTGTGTGTTATTCCCTTTCTTGTTTTAACTTGTGCCTTATGCCCATTCTTCATATAACTAGATCCTCCTCGAATGATCTTTTTAAACGGATTTTAAAAGCGGATTTTAAAAGCACGGGCGTTTCCGCTCTCACTGGCAGCAGCGAGAACCGGGCGGCTGCGGCAGAGGGGCCGGGACCCGCTTTGGGACCGGGACCGGCTTCGGGTGCGGGTGCTGGAGCGGGTCGGGTCGGACCGGGGCAGCCCGGCGCTCCCCAGCCCCGCGACCCCCGCGCCCGCTCCGCTTCTCTTCCCTGAAGCAGGTGACGACGCCAGACGTGGAGAAGAAAATCGAGGAATACAAGAGGGAGAACGCGGGCATGTTCAGCTGGGAGATCCGGGACAAGCTGCTCAAGGACGGCGTGTGCGACCGCAACACGGTGCCCTCAGGTACACGGAGCCGCCGGGCAGGCGAGCGGAGCCCCTGGGCAATGGGGGGGTTGCTGCGCTCGGCGGGAGGTGTTTGCAATTAAATTCCAGCTGCTCTTCCCGCCCCACTCCGGGATTTTTTTTTTAATTTTTTTATTTTTTTTTTTGCCTCCCCTCGGGCTCCGGGCGGGGGCCGCAGGGCCGGGCCGGCCTCGGCGCCGTGTTTGCGGGTGTCCTTGCCAGCTGCTGTCCCGGCCCGGGATATAAAACCGTCCTGGAGCCTCCCGGGGCTCGGCATGTGTGCGGCCCCAGCCCGGGACTGCGGCCCCGATGGGGCGGCCGTGCTGCGATGCGGGAGCTGTGCGGGCTGCTCCCCGAGGGCGCCGCTCACAGCTCTGCGCTCTCCCCACTCCCCGAAGTGAGTTCCATCAGCCGCATCCTGCGGAGCAAGTTTGGGAAAGGCGAGGAGGAGGAGGCCGAGCTGGAGAGGAAGGAGGCGGAGGAAGGAGACAAGAAGGCCAAGCACAGCATCGACGGCATCCTCAGCGAGAGAGGTAGAGCCGGCTCCGCGTCCCCCTCCCCGGGTGGGGATCGGATCGGGTTAGGACCTGACGGGGCAGCTGCGGGAGCCCGTAGGGGGGTCCCACCGCCCTGGGCATCCCCAAACTGGGGCTGGTGCAGCCGGGGTCGCCTTGGGCTTCCCCAAACTGGGGCCGGTGCAGCCAGGGCTGCAGGCGGGGGCCGCTTTGCCGCCCCCTGCCCATGGGGACACCCCCACGCGGGGCCGCGGGCCGGGCTCCGGGGGCGGCCGCTGCCCCTGTCTGTCCATGCGGCCGCTGGGCCTGCCCGGCACCAGGCGCGGCCCTGGGGAAGGCGAGACAAAAGTCCCAAATGAGCTGGTCAAACATTTGTACAACTTTTCCAGCTTTTACAAAGAAGGCCTTCTATACACAATCTACACTTGGAGATGAACTTGGAAAACAAAGAGGGGGGAGTCCATTGAAACTCACACTTTGGCTTTGCACAGACAAAGCTTCAGCTCGCAGCAGCTTGATGTGAACAAAGGCAGGCAACCTTTTTATAATTCAAGGAGAAAAGAAGAGAAAACAGCCCCACAAAAGGCCCAGAAAAGACATTATGGGCTTGCAATGAGGGATGAATTATTCAATGAGCCCCTAATAGCCAATGCTCCACGCAGTTTTATGGACTCTCCACTCTGGAAAAAAAAAAAAGTAGTTGTTTTCTCCTACAAAATGTTTCTAGCATTTCTAGGCATCTAGAGATGCTGACTGCTGTTTGAGAAGGACAATTGAAGCCCATTCTTTAAAAAAGGGCATCCTTTTGGGCCAGGACAGCTTGAAAACTCCCTCAAAGCTCAGTTTTCAGCTCTGTTATGAGGGCTTTAGGGAAGCCTGATCTGCAGTGTGTCTGTGTCTGCGCAGAGATTACATGGGCGCCCTGAGGATGCTCCTGGCACGGAGCTCTTGGGGGCAGAGGGAAGCAGTCCGACTGCTCCGTGTGTCCTCCTCCTTGTGACAAGTCGCAGGGGTTTGCCCAGCACCTCCTGCAGCAGAGAGAGCTGCTCTCGGGGGGAGAGGACGTTCAACGGGGGGGGGGAATGGCTAAATTTGGAGCCCTGAGTGTTAAGATATCTAGCTTTGCTACCTCACATGAATTCCTGAACAGAGACTTAAACAGAGAACTTAGAAACCCATGATAATATCCCTGCTTTATGGAGCAAAGAGTAAGTAAATAGATTAAGAGGGGAAAAATGTCATAAGGATTGTGCTTCTTTTCTCTGAAATATTCTTCCTGTGTTTTGTCTCTGATTTTTAAAGTGGGCAACTTGATTTCCTGCAAATGAGTCTCTGTCCCTTTTCCCCTATCCATCCCCTCTCCTCTCTGTTCCCTGCCTCTGTCTGGCACTACTCGTTTCACTTGCTCCCAGTTACAGCGCTAGTGAAGGGCCCTTGCTCGGGGTGGGGACAGCCCTGTCCCCCGTTGTCTCTGAGCTCTCCCTGCACCGCGAGGACGCGTCGAGGCCACTCTGAGCGAATGGCAGCAAATTCTGTGTGGTTCCCGGGGTGGTGGGATGCTCCATGGGAGCCTCTCCCTGCAGTGGAGATGCTGGAGAGCTCTGCTGCTTACCCCACCACCCGCATGCAGTTTCCGAGAGCGTTTCCAGTCTTGGCAATTTCTCTCCTGGTCCATGGGGAGCAGGTGACCCAGATGCTGGGAGCACCAGCATTGGGAGCTCCCGGAACACGGCACCACAGGCGAGTCCTGCTGAGCATCACCCTGGGAGCGGGATGAGGTGAGAGGCTCCCATCGGGCTGAGATCAGCGCCTTGCAGAAGTGTTTCAGTCATTCTGGAGCACCTAGATCGTTATTTCCCTGTGGGGGGAGTAGATAACAACTGTTCTGGTACTGATGGCAGCTGATTCCAGCTTCTTGGAGACTTGGGATCCTGTGAGTGCTTGCGGCAGAACGAGACAAGGGGAAGGAGATAGTACAGTATCATTTAAAAATGTGCAGTAGAAGCAGTCCGTTGTGTGCCTTGGGATTTTTTTGCCTGAGATCACTATATATTTTTAATACATATTTGTACAATTCTGTATTTATCATTTGTGTAGCTATATGCATATGAGCAAGCAGGGGATGGAGGTGCCTGTGTGCCCAGCACACTGCGCCATGCCCCAGTGTCACCCTCTACCTGCTCCTGGGCAGGGCTTACAGGAGAACCGAACTGAGGCAGCGAACACGAGCCCGGCTCCAGCTCCGCGCAGGACGTCCCGTCCTTGCAGGACGCGTCCCGAGAGGCAGGCGGAGCGGAGGAGCAGCGGGGCCGGGGGCCGCAGCGCCGTGCGGAGCCCCTCAATGGGGCTCTGTTCACGGCCGCCGCGTTTGGCCCCCGGGCCCGTCGTGCCGGAGCCGCCCCGTCATGCGCGTCCAGTCCGGAGGGCCCTGCGCCCGCTCCCTCCTCTCGCTGAGAGCAATTCAGGCGGCCGCGCACTAAATTGCCTCCTTTATGTCCTCCTCACTTTCATCTCCCACCCAGCCCTCCCCCCCTCCCTCCCCTTCCTCTTCTCCTTTTTTTTTTTCCTCCTTTTTTCCCCTCGGTGCCCGAGGCTCACATTAATACAATTTCGGCACCACCCCTATTTTTGTGTGTGGATGCGGGGAGCTGCAAGAGGGGGAGGAAGGAAAGGGTGCGCGCGGCACAAAAGCGCGGCTGGGCGCGCGAGCCGCTCGCCCTGCCCGCGACGGCGGCGAAACATTTTTGCTTTGTACCCTAATGGAATTAGAGGACAGATGCTGCCTGTAAACGGGACACGCGACTACCAGCCCCTTGCTTAAATATTTAGATGCAATGTTACAATTACTGACTTGATGCACGGGCTTTGAAGTGGTGGCGCATGATCCAGAGGGAAGCTGGCGCTGGCCGGGCTGGCAGATGTTTTGATTAGGGTTGGTCAGTACCATGCAGCCCGTTATTTTTAGGCTGTTAAACCTAATAAAGGCAGTTTATTAAGGGAAAGGATTAGCAGGCAGACACCAGATACCTGCTTGAGCCATCCCGCTCATTCCTGCGCCGTGGCCATGGTGCTGGGAGCGCGGCACGAGGCTGGATTTAGCTGCCGCTTCTCTGATCTGGGGCTCATTGGGATCTTGCTCCGGGAGCGGCAGGACTTGCTCACGGCACAAAGTATGGGAGTTGACGCCAGGAATTGCCACACGTTGCCCTGCTCAAGGCACCAGCAGATGGGCGCTCAGGGGCCAAACGGGAGGGCTGTGGCTGTGGACAGTTGTCTCCTGACCCTGGAGTTCCTTGCGGCACTTCAGATACTTGGTCACTAGCGGGTCTAGGAGATCGTCTTGTGTAATTTCAACAGAATTTCGTTTCTGAGGCTCTTGGAGCCAACCGGACAATAGTTTTTAATTAGGAAAAAACTCCCTCGTGGCTTCAGGATTTGGCTCAGAGCAGATAGTATTGGTTGCATTTCTGCTTGTACTTTTTTTTCTTTTCTTCCTCCACTTTGCAGCAGCACGTGAGAGTTTGGTCATGGACTGGAAAGCCTTTGTGCGAGGTGCTGTACAAATGTAAATCCATAGGCTGGACGGCAGCTCCAGGAGCCTTGCTGCCGCTGCCCGAGCGTGTCCCTCACGGTGGGGCTCCGCACCTCACTCAGGGTCTCAGCCCCAATTCTAGCTAATAATACTAATTAATGGCTCAGTAATCAGTAACTTGTGAACAGGCAAGAGCTCTGCTCCAGCTGGAGAGCTGTTTCAGGAAAGTGCCGTGACTTTATACGGTGCTGTTGGCTTCTGAGGGAAGTGCTCATTGTTTTTTATACATAGTTCTATGTAACTGCACACTAATAGCATTATGCGAGCAATAATAATACTGCCGTGGGAAGAAAGAGTTACTCATTTCAGCAAGACTTCTCTGAAGTAATATGTTGCTGCATCATATTCCATTTTCGAAATCATGGTTTCATTAATTGTTTTGCATGTTTTGTTGTCTCAAGAACTCCTTAGTTTAAAGGAGACAGCACCAATGCAAACAGATTCGTTGTGGATGTTACTTCCCTTGCTCTCAAGTCTGTGTAACCTAAGCGCAGAAGTTATTTTAGCGAATATCAGGGTCACTTCACACAGAGCTGTTTGCTTAGCTGGATTTCTGTTTAAGTCTGTGTCTCCTTGATTGCTCTGGAAATCTGGAGCAAAATCTGTGAGGTGCAGGGACCTGGGCACCGTATCCCCCTCTGCTAGCAGCAACCGAGCAGCAAACCCTGGTGAAGGGCAAGCGAAGTGAATGTGACGGGGGAGTGCTGAGCGCTGCTGCGGAGGGATTTAGTTCAAGGAGATGGAAATCCATGCCGAAAGTGAAAGTCGACACTGGTGAAATCCTGGCTTTTATCTTAAACACCACTCGGGGAAGGTTTAGCTTTGTATTAGGTTTACTTATTGATAAGGGCTAGAAGGGGGTTTAGGAGAGGCAAGCCAATAAAGTTGATAGTGATAAATTATCACGAGTCCCCAGGGCTATGTAATAAAACTGCATGGGGAAATGAAGCAGAACTACAAAGTGCTCCCTGGTTAATTTAAGAAGAAATTGAGTGAAACGCAAAGCCATAAATCAGAGCAGTCCAGCCAACGCGGATCTCCCCATGTAAATGTCACTTTAAATCCCACCTAACAAACGTATGGAGGAACAAAATATATAAATAAAAATACAGCCTAGTTTCAAGCGTTCCCCAAACGCTGAGCGTTCCAGCTAATAAAAATGATGTACAGGAGCATAACTCACCGCAGGACGCTGCTCAGTGCAGAGCGGTGCTCAGCTCTGCCTTCCTTACCCTGCAGTCCTCCTGCCCCATGCTGTTAAACTAATTCGGGCTCAATCACTCTTCCTAGAGAGAGGAAAAAAAAGTGGAGCCTAATGAAATTAAAACTCACTGTGGACACATTATCGTTAAATTGTGTCATGTGCAGAGATTATTTAGCTAGGGGAGTTTGCTGTAATTGTTGGCAGGTCATTTATTCCTCCTAGTAAATAAAGATTCGAGAACTATTAAGAATGTGCATATATAACTAGCAAGACAGTAAAAGACAATTAAGCAGTCAGTTTAATGTCTTATCTTGCTGGTTGCCCTACAGTTGTTTTACAACTAGGAATTAAAATTTGAAAAGGAAGTTTTCAGTGTCCCTGGCCAAATATTGATTAAGTAGTTGTTTGCGGATGCCATTGTAGCACTTAGAAAGGCCAGTAGCTCTGCCCCGCGTTGTTCATCTTCCATTGTGGCTCACGCTTAACTCCCAGATCAAAGGAGGATCATTTCAGTTTATCTGTCCTGGAAAATCCTCCTTTGCTCCTAAAACCGTATGGATTAATGGCCAAATTGTCTTTAATGAGATGTGAAATTTGAATGGAATCCTTATTTTGCATGGTTGGTTGGGTACATGCACTGTATGCTTTTGCAATTTTGTGGGGATTTTTGTTCAGTATTGGATTTGTATTCCTTTGAATCCACTTTTAGGATAAAGCGAGCCAGAATTTTACAACTAAGAAAATACTTGATGCTTCACAAAGTTTTAATGCAATTATTTTTGCTGCATACTTGATGATGAGTATAGTCAGAAGCAAAGAAAAAATAAAAAAGAAAGGTATTGCTGATAGCAAATTACGGAACAGATAAACGGGTCCAGAGCAGCCCCTGAAAGGATGGGAGTTCTCCAGACCCACCAAACAAGCTGCCAGCTTGTTTTTTGTTTGGCATTTTTTTTGGTATTTTCTTCATTCTGATCTTGCGGACCTCATTTGCATCAGCAAGGATACATCTACTGTCCCCACCCAAATAAAACAAGGAAAGTTAGAAGGGCCAAGGAAGAGCCCCGGAGAATAATCGATTCCTTGTTGCATTGCAGAAAGCTATATTTACTTCAGAGATAGTCAAATTCCTCCCACCACATCCTCTGCAGAAGAGGCTGTGCTGTTTGGATGTGTTATGTTGGCTTGTAATTATGAGATGGAGTTTCAGCTAAATTGCAGGGTAGGGGAGCATTAGATCCAGGTCCTGCTCCCTCCTCTGAGCTCTCTGGACACAGAACTGAGCTTTGCGAATGCTGGTTACTGGCTGGCAAAGCCAGATCGCTCTCCTGGTGTCCTGCTGATCTCATGCAGAGGAGCCTCAGAAGCTACAGTGACAAAAAGCAGAGTAAAGGGCTGAAATTAGGAAATTAAGGCTTTTTTTTCCTTCAAACAGCAGTTTCCCATTGCCCTTCTTAACTATACTCTGTATACTCTGTTTTTGTTTAGCCTGGTTATCTCTGAATAAAACACAAGCCTCGCCACAATTTGCAAATACTCAACTTCTTCTGAAGACGTTTTGCCCCAAAGTAACAAATTAAAATTCTCAGAAAGGTTTGAGGCAAATTTCCCTTTAGAAAGTTCCTGCTCTGGACTTGCTGGTTTCAGTGCAGAGCTGGGAGGAGAGCAGTGATATACATTAGACCTTGGGATTTTTTTTTAATGGATATGTGCCTGTGTGCAGAACTTCTGCCAAACCTGACCAATGTTCGCCCCATGCACCAATCCATATATGGACCTGCCTTAAGGACTGTTGTCTCTCTCATGTGCCTCATGGTCGAGGTCTGATCCAAGCCCAGCTTTATCAGCTGCATGTCACACACAGCACTGTGTGAGGAACCAGCCACCGCGGCTGATGTTGCTGCAAGCCAGTGGCCTCCTCAGCCTCCCTCAAACCTCATTCACCTGATGGGAACGAGGAGCAGGGTCCATGGCAGCCTAGCTGGGATCGGCTCCACATGCACATCATGGAAAAGCAGTAAGTGCAGCTTTTACGGCCACTTTCCTCTGGTCTTTGTTAAAGATGTGCTCGGTGTGTGACTCGTACCCCAGTGCGCTCAATGGAGCCATGCTGGACTCGAGCCTCCTCCCATCTCTGCATCCTGCATGGGGACCAACCAGCAGGATTTAGGGAAGAGGCCGGCAGACGTGGGATGCGCGGGGCTGTGAGGAAGGGCTGCAAACACAAAACCCCTTTCGTAGGCGGCACATATACATAAGAAGGGCTCGCTGCAAGTAACGGCCGTGCTGCAGACTGAACTCCCCCAATGCTACCTGCACCTCCGTTAAAAAGGGAATTTGGCTGGTGATTATTGAAAAGAGGAAGGATTTCCCCGCAGGAACAGATTTGTCAGCCTCCAAAGAGTAAATCAGACACAGGGAAGGCATTGAAGGTCTCCTAAATACATCTTATATCCAAATGCACTTAATGATAGTTAGAAGTATTAAAACACGATAGGAAAGACTCGCAAGGAGCAATCGAATCCCTTCAGAGGGTCAGAGAATGGACTAAGGGTTCCTGTGTTCCCAGCATTAGGTGGCCCTTGCAGAGAAGTCCCTGTGTCACCAGCAGGGGCCACCTGGCCTTAGGTTTTGGCAGGCGCTGGCAGCAGAAGGACTGAGGGACCCTCAAGGCTCTTCATGGGTCTGTGAGATGCTTGTCCAGCTGCACCGTGGGGGGTTTGGGGGCACCTATTTCTCTGGGGTTACTCTGGCATCCCTGTTTGCACTAGTTCTTCCTCTTTAACATGAGAGGCTTTCCCCCATGTGTGCACAGCTGCTGCAAGTTTGCAATGAGGTGCTGCAGCTGGGGGATAGGGGCGCCCCAAAGCTCCTTCCTGCAGCCTGGGAGCCCTTTGGCTGCCCTGGGGTGAGTGGGCTCTGCTTCCTGAGGGTATATATATATATAGGTTTTATATAGGGTTTTTATATATATATATATAAAAGGGCTTATATATATATATATATATATACATATATATATATATATATATATGTATATATATATAAAGTATGTATGCATGTATTAATGCATGTATTAATGCATGTATTAATGCATGTATTAATGCCTCAAGGTTTGAGCAGGTATGTGATATTTGGCATTTACTTGGTTGGGACAGATTTTCAACCACCTTATACGAGAAGTAGGTATTGCATCCAGCATAAGTATTATCATTTATTGCTCCTGGATAACTTCCTAAAAGACATTTGAAAGTGTTTTTCTAATGGAGATTTATTTTATTTATTACTAATGTCCTTGTTAAAACAGTAATGTGAATTGTGCAGAAAAGGAAGGAATCATGGTTTAAACATATGCTGTATGTTGCTAATAATTGTAGTTTAGAGATGACTTTTAAAATCTTTGAAATAGAAACTTTTCTTGCTGGTGGCATTTAGTGCTATGCAGATGGAGTGGAGATGATCTGATTTGATTTACTTTTCAACTTGTTTTTTTGATAAAATCTATATTTTCTCTCATAAATGTTCTCTCTCACAGAGACAAATAACAGTGACTTGAACACCGAGTGTTGAGCCAAGAAGCCTTAGAGCCAGTTCCAGCTGATCAGGTGCCTCCAGCCTGTCAGCTTTCATTTTTATTTTATTTTTTTATTTATGCTTTTTAACCTTATTGTGAAAGCTGTGCTATAGTTGCACAAGGTGTGTAGCATTTTTTGTTCGTTTCTTTTGTATTGCTTTTAATAGTCTATTGTTTCTTTAATACTCCAATACTCCTAATTAGTAGTGCTACAAACTTTCAAAAAGCCCATTAAAATTAGTGAAAAGATTTGTTTGTCCCAAAGGAAATATGGATCAGATCCTAAGCTCTTTTTTTTTTTTTTTTTTTAATTATTATTTTTAATTTTGGGAAGGGGGATTTCTGTTTTTCCTGGCCATGAGGGGGAGCACTGATGAGACCTGGAGACAGTGGGAAATGGCTCTGGGTGTTGGAGATGGTCTTGGTGGCTGCCGTTTGTCCCTAGGACTGGTCTAAGACCAGTTGTGCGGTAGGAAACACAAGTCCTGAATACCCTTCAGAAAAAGGTCTTCAACATGAATTCATGTCATCACTTCGCTTTGTGAAAGCTGTAGGCTTTGCCTAGCTGAGGATTAGCCTTGCAGGATGTTAAATACATCAGTCTATCACTGTTTTAAGCTGGGTTAGAGATGGGCATGAGCAGCAGTTTGGTTCCCCCTGGTATGGACAGGCTGTAGAGGTGAGCAGAAACTTGTGCTTTGGTTCAGAGAGCTTGGAGAGGATGTTCCTGCTTCCCAGACGTGCAAAGCGGGGCTGGTCATCCCAGCCCTGGCCATCCCGTCAGCCTGGTTTGGGGCATCATTTGCTTGAATGAAACTGGGTTTCCAGGAGGTCTAGATTGCAATATTTGCTATGAGTGTGTTGGCCAACTTATCCAGATTGGGGTTGTGGGAAAAGCGAAGGTCAGTGTGGAAATGCAGCTATACAGTTATTGACTTAACCTTGATATAGTGGTGTTCACATGTCTGTTGGATTTTTTTTTTTTTTAAGGAAAAATTTCCTTAAATCCAAAAAAGAGGATAATGACTGTGTTGATGATTTCAGGTAAGTTCAGTTTGAAACATTGGAAGAGTTGAGTTACCAAAGCAAAAACACAGGCTTTTGTATTCATCAAAGAAGCACAGAGTGAAGGTAGGCGCAATGGTAGAGAATAAAACCATCTACACAGATGATCCTGTGTGTTTAAAAAACAAACAAACAAAAAATCCCTTTTGCTGTTTGTTTTGGTTGTGTTGATAAATAGCCTGATTTATCTAGGCTATGCTTGGGGAGAAAATCTCCCCAAGTCAATTTTGTAAGGAATATATTGTGATTAATCTCTTATTCAATTTTAGATAAGGGAAAAAAAAAAAGACGCAATGCTCCGTGAGATTTTGATGCGGGATATTTTGGAATCTGCTTGTGTTCTTTTCTTGTCTGGGAACTTTTGACTGTAGTGGGGTGATAGCCCTGCTTTTCTGTGGCAGTTTAAAACATAGACTTGGAAAAGTGGCGGAACTGGCATGTGTTTTTGCACTCTTTCACTTTGAATATAAGGCTCCAAAATACTTATTTCATAAAATACATTTCATAAAATATTCTTTGACATCCTTGGTAAAAAAGTACTAGCGAAATACAGGGTATTATTTTTACTCTGTTTCATTTCCTAATTAAAATCCACGGCAATCTTGCCAGAAATTGAGGTGGAGGAAAGTTCAGGAGCAGGAGAGAGTCTTCCCTGCTGCTGCTTCTCATCATTGCTCGTTGCTTGCAGAGGGCTGCCAGCACTGGCCAAGTGCTCCTTTCCAGGTACAGGAAGGTCTGGAGACAAAACAGGAGCGCTGCCCTGGTCGGTGCTCATCCCAGAGGTGATTCCTAACCCAGAGGAGCCCTATCTGCCCCGAGTGGTTAGTGAAAAGGCACAAAGGGAGGGATTTGTGCATATTTAAAAAAAAAAAAAAAAAGGCATTTTGCTGCTCAGAGGACTTGCTGTCAACACCCATTAAAGTCTTCCCAAATTATGGGCGAGGGGGGGAAGCTTCAAACAAAACCCAGCCCCATGCATATGCTATGCGTGATGGATAATTTGGTAAACGAGGCTATATCCTCTCGGACACTTTTCTGGCAGCGCTCCATGTGAACGCTGCTGATGTCTGCTGGGATGCTTGGTGCTATTGTCTTCTCCAATATTGGGAGGCTGTGCTGATGGGCAAGTCTTGGAGGGGTTTTCTGTGGGGAAGGTAGGAGTCTGCTGCGATGGAAACTCCAGCAAATCAGGGCAATTACAGCAATGTTTCTCTCTAGAGAGGACAAAAGAAAGGAGGAATTTGGGGCTACATCGAATAACTCGCTTTAGCAATGCACAGAACTAAATATTTTAATTTAACTTGGTTGTATTTTTAAAGGCTTAGACTCAGGAAAAAAAATTGAACTCATTGATTTCTTTTAACACAAAATATCTGAATGTACCCCAAAATAACTTCTCATGCCCTGGATTTTTCTTTTGGGCACATTTAGATTTCAGAAGATATCAGGACTTGAATTTGTGCTCGCAAAAAAGTGTCCGTCAGAGCCTCGACTGTGCAGAAAATGTCAGAAATCATGTTTTCACTTTGTTCTGCCTCGGACTGGCGTTCGCTGACCGGCCCCTCCTGGGGCTGCGGTGCCGGCAGCCTCTTCCAGAATGAAGCAGAGACACAATATTTTTTTTGTTGCTCTTTTTCCTGCTTGGAAGAACTGTGTTTTTACCTCTGACTTCACTGGCTAGGTCAGGCTCTCAAAGAAAATGTTATTACAGTAAGTAGTAAAACATTCATTTTTACTGGGGCAAGATATTTTCCTCCTCTGCAAAGTGTCAGCAATGAATAAATTTAGGCTGCATTTAATTTATAAAGGCAAGTGATTCTATATAATATTTTTAAAGCTGCTTCTTTCTTGTTCTGAGCATGATCTACTTAAAATCATTGGAGATGTTCAGAGCACTAGCAGACAACTTAGCAGCAAAACAGTTGATTATAACTGAGCAATGGTTTGAAATAAAGACATGAATATTAATTCTTTTAGAGACGCCTGACATATAAGCAGAGTTTGATCAGGGGCTGCCGCTTTCTCTGTCTTTCTTTTTAGCATTCCTTCGTTTTTTCATTCTTTTGTCCCCTTGACACACAGCTTCTCTAAAGTGGCTTTGCAGAAACCCTTGGCTTGATCTGCTCAGGAAGAGTCTTTCAGTGGCGTGAAGGACTTGCCCAGCGTTCAGCCTGAGTTTTAATTAAATCCTGCCTGTGCTGCCTCCAGCTGATGAAGAAACTGCCTCAAAGGTACCAGCAAAAGATGGTCTTTGCCAACAGTGTTGAGTGCCTCTGTTGCTGTTAGGTGTTGGGGTAAAAAAGCTTTTTTTGGGAGCCATAAGAGTGAAGGTTTTGCTTCAGGAACACTTCTTGGACTGGCAAAAGTTTTGACTGAATTTGAATTCAGTGTCAGTGAAATTTAAATGCCATTTGAGGAAAACAGTTTTGTTTATTAATCCAGGTTATGGCGCTGTCAGTCTTCTGCAGGGGGAAAAAATAAAAGGAAAGAAAGGTGTAACTTTAAGCACACACTGATTTGTTCTTATTACATAACAAAAGTCTATTTCTTTATCATGTTATCATTCAGTTAATAAAAATTAGCTACAATAACAGCATCAACTTAGAAACCCCTCAAAGTCCAGGGGATTTTCTTTCACAATGAACATGAATACTGTTCAGAAATACAAACAGTCAAAGGATAACTTTAGGTCTGAAAGAGAAACCTGGCAAGGGTAATTGAATAAGCCTGGATCTCCTGAATATGTCATGGTGAGTGCAGTCAACATGTCATAATTAGGTTTATTGAGGGCCATTCCAACAATCTGCTTCTATTCTTCCTGCCTTATTGTCCACAGCTAGGCAAATAGCCAGGGGACAAAAGGAATCAAGTGCTGACAAAACATGAAAGAGGAAAAAGATTTAGCTGCTTTTATCAAAGAAACTGAGAAGGACTTTGTGTAAATAAAGTAAGTAACTGGCCATCCTGCATTTAGGCAATGCCGTTTTCATTAGAATTAATTCTTGACATATTGGAAGGGTTCCAAGGGAAGGATTTCTACTTCTGACAAGTTTAATTTGTAAATTAAAAACAGTTGGTTAAACATGAGCTGCCATCAACAAAACTTAACTAAAGCCATACATGGTCAAGTCCTAAGCAGGTGAAAAAGAGAATTACTCTGAAAACAAAGTGTTCCCCAAAATTATGCAAATTCTTATTACTTCATAACAAATGCTTTCTATTGAGACCTTCAGCGGGATAGCTGTTCAGAAATTCTGTTTGGACCCTATTTATTTTCCTCTTTAAATCCTGTTAGCTGACACAGCAGTTGCTGCTTGTTCTCTGCGGTGGATCTGAAAAAGAAGTTTCTGTGTTTTTGGCTGGATCTGCTGAGGATTTAGGGGGGAAAAGTGGGGCTGGTGCGTGTGCCCTGTTGGCACCTGTGGGGCGGTGATGCAGGGGGCACTTCTGCCTCTCCTCATGCTCCTGAAATCTTGATGTTTTATCTGCTCGCTCCCTGCTGCTGATGGAGGAAATTTGGATTATTTTTTGGGGAGGAGGTGTGGAGAGGAGGTGGGATTTGGAGTCAGTGGTTTGATTCCAAAACAAAATGCCAATTTATTTATTTTTGTTCTTATTATTTACCTTTTGGTTGGGAAGGGTGGCTGGCAGAGCAGCCTGCTGCTATTGAGGCCCATGGCAGGTTTCTTGCTGATTTAATGGGAGTTGAATCGGGCCCTGTGGGCTGAGCATGTAGAGCAGATTACATCATAGCATGTGCTGCGGGGTCACAGAAACGCTCTTCTAAGATAAAGAATTAACATATGGTCACATATTCATTCTTCAATGGCTTCAAATTTTCCTTGAAGGTGGCTGCTTAGTACGTGTGAGAACAAGGAGCTAAGGTCCCTTTTTGTGACTGCAGTGTTTGTTTTTTATAAGTATGTCAGTTATTGAATATTTCTGGATTGAAAAATCTGTAAACTCTTTTCTTAATTTGAACTTAAGGTTAAGCAGATGTAGCAGGAAACTTCTTGGAGAAAGTTTCTTTTTCTGCTTGGTTTTATGAAGTTCAACCTCAACATCCAATTTCTAGCTGTTCCAGAGATGTCAGGAAGAGGCGTTGTATGCATTTAAAATAAAAAACAAACCAAAAACCTCACCAAAGCCCCCACTATGTGGGGTCTTGATCTACAGAGACCACTGTTCATCCACATTTTATTTGGGTACTTCCACTTCAAATTCGGAACATAAGTTTGGATGGTAACTGTGAAGCACTAAAGGCTCTATACTTTTTGTTTGTTACATGCATGTTATTTTACCTTTGGTAGTAATAATAATAATTGCATAAAAATTACAAATAGTAAAAAATAGACATCTTGAGTCTGAATAATCTATAGATTAAGAATGAATATGTAAGGGTTTTTCTAAGGTGGCTTGACTAATATTTTTCTTGTTTTACTAGTTACTCTATTCTAGAATACTTACTACTGTAACAGTGAATTTACTTTGTGATGTTCAAAGAGTGACAGAGGAGGCAAAACCTGGAGTCACTTTAATGGGTAAATTCATTTCTCTTACATATTTGTAAGGGTAAAACTGTGTTATCTAAAGGTAGAGGATGAAATCATTCAAACTATTTATTGTATCTTCCTATGTTGGTTCCTTAGCATGTTCCAAATGTGAAGGGCAGCTATTCTCGTTGGTGTGGCAATTCCTGCTTAGTTTATGCCATTATGACAATATGGTCAGGGATTAAAACTGTGACATACCGCTTTATTTTTAGGTGGTGTGCTAATTAAAATGAACTATTTGTGTTAAGGAAGGTCTATGCAAACTGCAAACCGCTCCTGCCCTGCTAGTCAAGAGAGGGTAGTCGGTATGGCCAGCAATTGTTTCCTGCATGAGATAACTGTGGCTAGTAGCAGGCTGGGTGGGTGTGTTGGACTTGCAGTAGGATGGAGATGCCGATGGCTCCTGTTTTATCATTGCCATGGGTCTGGTTCTGATGTGCTGGCCAGGCAGCACATAAGTAGTTTTTTCTTTCCTCTCCAATGTGGAAATGCACAAAAAGACATAATATCCAAAATGAGAAGTGTGCCTGACATGAAAAAAAAATGATACTGACTTTGTGTTTTATACTCTGTCATAAATCTCTGGGACAGATTTTGGAGTTAATCTAAAATTCTAGAATCTGGAACTGTTAAAGCAGAATTGCAAGTGAAGATAGCTCAATAAAGTTAAAAGTTGCAGTGAAAACATTAATATAGGAATAATGATGTGTCGAGGTTGCTGAATGTATGGTCTTATCTCACATGAGATACGGCATAACTGCTCTGCTGTGCCTCCAACTCTTCTTCTTCCTTCTGCTCTTCCATCGTTTGGTTTTCCATGACTGTGCCTCTTCCCAACACAGAGGGCTGTCCCAGGTTCCAGTACCGAGTTTCTGGGCTGTGTGTTGAAGGTCCAAGTTCTTTGTGTTTTGCTGATTTTTGGGGATAGGGAGCAGCTGATGGGTGGAGGGATCGAGAGCACCAAGGCAGGAGACTTCAGCAAAGCAAAGTCTTGCGACAGGTTACGCGCAGGGTTAGGCTTAAGCATTTGCAATATTAATGAGAACTCCTTTTGGAAGGATTGAGGCTAAAAACGTGGTTAGCGTTTCTATGGACTGTCCATAGCCGCCTTAGTTATGGGAGATACTGGCACAATTCCTAATGTGCATGTGCTTATAAAGTACTTTTACCCTGTTATGACTATAGCTAATCCTCTTTCATGGGGATAGCTCTACTGCAATAAAACAACCTCGTATTTGTTAAGCAAGTTATTATTTCTCTACAAAGAAACCTGCATCTATTAAAAAAAAAATACTATAAAACTTACCAAGAGGGCACCTGTGAACTTGTTGCTTCTGAATACTTGTAGAGTGATTGTAACTGTATTGCAACATATGTTAAAACTTCTCATATCAAATTTGTATTTTTGGTATTTTAAAAGGAAAAATAGAGTGCATAGGTGGATTAGGAAGCTGAGTGGGTTTTCTTAGTGCAGCTTCATAGGTTTCAAATACGAAAAACAGCCAGTCAACCAAACACAATCCCCACGTATTGAAATTTAAAACAAAATATCAGAGACCATTAAATAATTAATAAAGTTGAGCTTTAAAATATAAGTTATTTTTACTTGTATATACACACTGATATATATAAGACTTTAAAAACCTCACACACTTTAACACAATACTGAATGCACTAGCAAAATGCACTAGCAAAGATCATTATTCTGCAGGCACCAAAAACCAAACTACTGAATGCGTCCTGCTTCAAGGGGGGGGGAAAAAAAAAGTCAAAATTAACTTGCTGGTTCTTTATCCTGCATTGCAAAGTCAGGAGGGTTTTTGTTTTTATATACTTGCTTCCATAGAGTATAAAACAACTGTGTGTTTTTGGGCTGGGACCAACAGTGAAAATTTAAGCCAAAAGAAGATGAAAAAAAAAATTTTTTTTTTGCTTTTCCGAGGAATTGAAGGGAAGCAGCGAGGCTAGGGGAGAGGCCGAGCCTCAGCTCTGTGGAGCCAAACCCCAGGATTTTGGGAAGGGTTAACAGCATTATTGGCACAATAGAATAGTTTTTTTTAACATACTAAGTTATTTTCTGCTGCCAGGACATTAGTGTTGTTTTTATTTGTTTACTCGTGTTTGTTTGAACTAATCACCACGTAAGTAAGGATCTCTCTGCCTCTGCGGCCTCCTCTTCCCCGAGCATTTAGCCGTGGTGAGCAGTGGGGCATAAAAACGTGCTTATCTGCAAATGAATGGCAGCTCTTTGCTTCATTAAAGCCTCTTTCTCTTCTGGCACTCGCATTGTGACCCTTTGATATTAATTCAAAGGGCAATTAAAGAATGCGGCCCATCTTTGAAGTAAGGCATTCAGGGCAAGGAATGGGATGAACCTGGGACTCTGATGGACTGTGCGCATTCAACAGGCCTTTTCAAGGCAGTTTGAAGTGACTCAAAGAAAATGGGCAGGAGAAGGTCAAAGAGAAAAAAGGGGCTAAAGAAACAGTCTGTATTTGTTCGAAGTATTAGCCAAGCAAACTGCAAATAGCAACAAAATGAAACAGTTAATAGAGCAGCCAGACAGAGGCATGTCAATCACTTAACTTGAACAGCATTGGGCTAACCAAGGCTTCAGTCCACTGTGTTATCTAATTATCTTGGGAAAGCCACTAGCTGGAAGTAATAGTATTGTATTTCTTTCTGCTTACTGCTCAGAAAAGGTGATAAATACTCGCTGCTTCATAATTATTCAACATATATACATAAAGAGTGGGTGGATTGGAGGATTGTAGGCAAGCTGCTAGTAGAAAACCAACAAAAAGCCCTTCTCGATTAACCTGGGACGCAGAACGTGGGCCGTGGCGGGCTGAGAATCCTCTGCAGGGGTTGGGCATGCAGCAAGCGCCGGCATGCGTGGCTTCCCCTGGAAAAAACACGCTCCCAAAGCAGGGAGAGCCGCGCGCTCGCCTCTGCGCACGGCGCCCAACCTTGTGCAACATGGAGGGAGATCCCGCCGTTGTTTGGCCCCAACAGGGTAAATTAAGGACAGAGTTTCAGCCTTTCTTCACAGTTGTCTTTGCATTGTTGGTTAATTTAGCTCCATGGGGCTTAATTTTCCACTGCTCTGAATTTACCCGTACAAAACAAGGACATGATTCTGTTTGAACAAATGAATGTGCCCATAAACAGGCATATTTTAGGATTCTGGCTTAAAGAAAAATTCCCGAGCTTATCTTCGCAGTTGCATAAAGTTGTCGTCATTACAAATTCATTATTGTTTCCTTGTTTCAGTAATGCGAGAGAAGTGCTCTTGTCTTGATCCAGTTGATGTAATAACAGACATATGGAGAGAAGTGTGCCCTGAAATACACACAGTCTTACAGCATTTAACTACTTGTATTGTTTTTTACAACAAATAACAGGATTTGGTGCAAAGACTGGCTGTTGCTTTTGTGGGACAAAATCTGAGGGAGGAATTTGTGTTGGAGTTGGGGCCTGATGCTGCAATTGTCTTTGCGTAAAATTAACATTGGGCTCCAACATCGTCCTACTTGCCTGGAATCCCGCTTGCATTAATGAGCATTAAACCCTATTACAAGATTGGGCCATACTTGGGGATTTGTTGGTATAAAATGGAAAAGAATTTTGTCTCAAAAAGCTCTGCACACATGAAATGGACAATATACAATATGACTTAACGCATGTTAAAATAAATACTCCATCAACAGCTGGGAATGGTTTACTGTGGGGGAGAAGGAAAAAATCATTTTTTGTCGCTGTTGTTGAGAAAACAAAAGCATTGGCACAGTCAATTACAAATCACTTTTGTTGAGATCTTGCATGCAAAATTTTAACCAGAGGGACTTTTTTTTTTCTTTTTTTCCCCCCTTGGCTGCATTGTACCCTCCTTTGAACTTCAGTCTAGCAAATAAGCTAAAAGAAAACTAAAAGAGTATTCAGTATGTTTGTGCTTGTATGAAGGATTCTGCCATCACACACAAAAATGTCAACTTTTCTTTAATAGAGGCCACTGAATTTTCTTTTAGAAAGAAGAAAGCAGTATGAATTCCTATATACGTCAGGCATAGCATAGTTTCAAAGCTCAGTACGCATTAATAGAAAAAAAATAGCATTATATGAACACTTCACTGTCTAAGAATTCCAGCTGGAATAACTGTAGAGCACCAATGACCGCTTCCTTATTCTGTGTGCTCTCCTGCTCTCTGCAGAATTTTCTCTCTAAACCATTGAAGTCAAATCCATTAACTGCACATTTGGTTTTGGAAGGGTTTGGACCAGGCTCCTTAGAGAAGAACTGCATTAATAGCAAAGCCTGAGCTGGATGAAGCCTTGTAGGGATCCTCTGAATGTATCAAGGCTGATGAAGAGCTGTTGCACAACCCTTTGCAAACAGGATTTCTAGAAAGGGCAAAAACCTCAGGCAATGCTGCTTCCCAGAGGAGCTTCCCAGCTCCAGCTGGATGTGGGACAGGGTGCATAGCCAAGGAGCTCTTCTGCCATGGCATTTGCTGGCTGCTCTTGGTTGGTTACGTCTGTCTGATTTCAATCTGCTTCCAAATACAATCTTAACTTTGGCTGCAAGTGCAAGAGTCCCTGGTAGCAGCTCGGTTTGTCTGAGAAGGGAAGGCTGGAGCAGGTCCCCAAGGACTTATTTCATATATTCTTTGGTAGCTTCGGGGACCTTCCTTTACGTCTTCCCTGGACTTTGGATCTAGATAAAACAAAACCAAGCTCTGATACTTTTGCAGTTGTCTCTGGCCATGGGCTAGTTCCATGGGAATCCACCCATTCCCACAGGGCAGTAAGGGGTGCTCTATGTTGCAGGTGTCCGTGGAGGATGTGACAGCCATGTGCTTCTCGTGCCTGCCCAGGGATGCTGCTTTCCCCTCAGAATGTCTGTCCTTGGGACACAAGGAGATGCTCAGGAGCACTGAATGTTTCTCCAGTGCCCTCCAAGTGGAGCTTCTCATCCACTGCAGCACCAGGCTGAGTCTGAGTGCATCTGGCTTCTCCCTTCCCTTGTGGGTCCAGCTGCCTGACGTATCCCTGCTTCTCATATTTCCCTATATCCCTGCATTTCGTTCTGTTCTGTTTGTTTTGGAGAAAGGCTTTACTTGGAGCTTGTGGGAAATATTTGTGCTTAGCAAAAAGACGAACCAGAGCAGCTCTGAGGATGCAACACGGCAATTGCCGAGGCTCTGGTGGATATTATAAAGGAAAACACAGGCTGGTTGCTTTGCTTTGCCAAACCCGCTCAGTTGCAGTGTCCTGAGCCCGGAGCCCTATTGTTTCCGCGTGTACTCGATACAGCATCCGAGCATGGGGAGCGTTTGTGCCGTTGGGCGCTCTCCTAGCCTGATGTAAACCAGGCAGAGGTGCTGCCTGTCCTGCTGTAGCGTAATGTGATGCCAGGAATTAGAAAGTTCCATCCTGGAATGTGTCGGGAAGTGGGCAACACAGGTAGGGTCAGGTTGAGGGAGAAGTCTCCGTAGCCCACCCTCCATGTACACTATGATTTACATATTTACATGTTAAAATATAAGTTATATTTTTCTTTAATTATATATATATATTAAAATTATATATAAAAATTCTAACCATATATATATATATATTGTTAGAAACAGTAAAAAAAAATAAAAAAAGTCTCATTACAATAAGTCAGCCCAAAACTTACAGGTGTTGGCAAGAAACTGGCCCCAAGGGGATGGGTCTCCCTGATAGGGCAGTGGATGGAAGTTCTGCGACTGTTTTGTGGCTGCAGGTTTGCATCTGCAATGCATTGTGAGAACATCTGAGATGCTCTTAAATTGCAAAAATACACAGATAAATCTGGAATGGGGTGCAGAAGGCAGGCATTTTAGAAAAGGGTTTTGTTCATAGGCTGCATTTGTTTTAAGGCATGGAGACGCTTGAGTTTGTATTGGGAATTTTGCAAAGCCTGAAAACAAAGGATCAAACTCTGAGTATTACTAGGGTTTTTTGCATTCAGGAAAGCCACTAAATGAACTAAACATCTGTTAAACTCCATTTAAATGAAACAAGTTAAAAAAGATAAGAGAAATACTTAATAAAACATGGCCAAAATTAATTCTCACTAGAAAATAAGTATTTCTTTTGCAATTTACAAACAATTGGCAGGGTTTAGGAATCAAGTCTGGGGTCAAAGGGTCTTGATGGCCAAGTCAAAGGGCACCCAGAGATGTATATTAATGCGTGTCAGCCTCTGGATCCGGGAGTCAAGCGGTAGTTCATAAAAGAAACAAGGCATCTTAAGAAGAAGTGTTATTAGCAAACATCGGGTCAAAGTTTATCTTTGGGTCAGCGTGTTGGGGAGGGTGACCCGCTCCGCGCGGCAGCGGCTGCTCTCGCGCCGCAAGGTGCTGGGGAGAGCGGCAGCCGGGAAAGTGCTCTCACAAACCGCGAGTTAAACTGAGGCATCCTTAATGGAGTGGGTTGCTGAGTTTAAGTTTTATTTTATTTTATTTTATTTTATTTTATTTTATTTTATTTTATTTTATTTTATTTTATTTTATTTTATTTTA
>JAUBOD010000633.1:2230854-2246717 GCA_032353885.1 Nothura maculosa | reverse complement strand
TCCTCTTTCCCCTCCATTCCCCTTCTTCTGCTTTCCCCTTCCTCATTCTTTCCCCTTTTCTTCCTCCTTCTTTCCCTCTTTCCCTTTTGTCTTCCCCTTTTGTCTTCCCCCCTTAGACTTCCCTCCCTAGACTTCTGCCCTTTTTTCTTCCTGTTTCTCTTGTTCCATTTTTCTTTTCCTTTTTTATTTTCCTTTTTTAAAAATTTTCCCTTCCCCTTTCCCTTTTCTTTTCCTTTTTTTCTTTTCTTTTCTTTCGCTTCCCCCTCTTTTCCTGTTTTCTTTTCCTATTTTCTTTTCCATTTTTCATTTTTCCTTTTTCTATTTTTTTTGCCTTTTTCCCCTTCTCCTCCTTTTCCTTTTTTCCTTTTTTCCCTTTCCCCTTTTCTTTTTCTTTACCTTTTTTCTTTTACTTGTTTCTTTTACTTTTTTCCTTCCCCTTTTTTCTTTTCCTTTTTCTTTTTTTTCCTTTTTTTCTTTTCCCTTTTTTCTTTTTCCCTTTTTTCTTTTCCCTTTTTTCTTTCCTTTTTTTCCCTTTTTTCTTTTTCCCTTTCCCTCTTTTTCCCTTTTTTCTTTTCCCTTTTTTCTTTTCCCTTTTCCTTTTTCCCTTTTTTCTTTTTTTTTTCTTTTTCCCTTTCCCTTTCTTTTTTCTTTTTCTTTTTTCCTTTTTCCTTTTTCTTTTTTCCTTTTCTTTTTTCCTTTTTTCTTTTTCTTTTTTTCCATTTTCCCTTTCTTACATTTTTCTTTTTTTCCATTTTCCTTTTTTTCTATTTTCCTTTTTTCTCCTTTTTTCCCTTCCCTTCCCCTCCTTTTCCTTTTTTTTCCCTTCCCCTCCTTTTCCTTTTTTTTCTTTTTTCCCTTCCCCTTTCCATTTTTTCCTCTCCCTTTGTCTCTTTTTCGTTTTCCCTTTTTTCCCTTTTCTCCTTTTCCCTTGTTTCTTTTTCCCTTCCCCTCATTTTCCCTTTTTTCCTTCCTTTCCTCCCTTTTCCTTTTCCCTTTCTTCCCTTCCTCCCTTTTCCTTTTCCCTTTCTTCTCTCCTTTTCCCTTTTTCATTTTTATTCTCCCTTTTGTTTCTTTTCCCCTTCCCCTCCCTTTCCCTTTTCTTTTCCCTTTTTTCTTCTTTTTCACTTTTTTCCCTTTTCCCCTTCCCTTTTCCACTTTTTTCCCCTTTTCCTCTTTCCTTGATTATTTTTTCCCTTCCCCTCCTTTTCCTTTCATTTTTCCTTTTTCCTTCCCCCTTTTTTCTTTTTTTTCTTTCTTTTCCCCTTTTCCCTTGATTCCTTTTCCCTTTCCCTTTCCTTTTTTTCATTTTCCTTCCCCCTTTTCCCCTTTCCTTTTTTCCTTTTCCTTCCCCCTTTTCTTTTTCCCCTTTTGACTCTTTTCACTTTTTTTACCCTTTTCTTTTTTTTTCTCCTTTTCCACTTCTCCCTTCTTTTTCCTTTTCTTTTCCCATTTTTTGTTTCATTTTTCTTTCATCTTTTTTCCCTTTTCCCCACTTTTTTTTTTCTCTTTTCCCCTTTTCCTCTTTTTTTTTTTTTAACCTTTCCACGTTCTCATACTTTTTCACTTGACAGGTGGGTAGGGGCAGACGAGGATAACCCGGCAACCAGGTACATAATCCTTTGAGAAGTGCACCTAGGATGAGGATTCCTTGGAGGAAATGAGGAGCCCAGGGCAGGGGGACTATGACCAGCTTTCCAATCTATGGTATGCTGTGAGAATCTCTGACTGATCCAGAAGGATTGCTTTTGGTAATACTGATCCCTTTTTACAACTCAAAATCTAGGTTGGAAAGAGGGTTCCCCCTCGTTTCTTTCTTCTTCTCTCTTCCCTCCCAGGCATGACAGTCCTATATACACTGAAAGTCACAGTGACATTAGGCTGTTACTTGTACAGTAGCTGACTCAATGTCTGAAGAATGTGTTGTAGGGATTAAGCCCCCAAAATGTTCACTGAGTGCAAAAAAAATGCACCTGGGGACCTTTCCCCTGACTCATTTTTGTAGCCTGCGTATTTTACAGGGAAATAATACCAGCAGCTCAACCACATGTCCGTATCAGTTCTCAGAATTAGTCTGACTGGGAAAGTGAGAACTTTTGAGAATCCTTTTTAAATTTCAATGTATATGCTTACAACCCTTCTTCCTCAAACACCATCAAAATCCCCACTCTGTGCATTCTGGCATGTATCTATGCCAATATCTGTTATTGTTGCTGTTATTATTGAGCATGCCTACTGCTGTTTAATGAATAAGCCACTAAACACATTTTTAATGGCTCATTTCCACCCATTTTCCCTGGGTAATCTGGTGTACACCATTTAAACAAAATCTAAGCACAAACGTTTCTCAGTAGTAATTCACAAGGTTCTCTACTGGATATTGCTGCAAGGTGACAAGTCTCCTTGTGTGACAAACGCTGTTCAACTGGATTTTTTTACAGTTATTTTGAGAGGTACAAAATGGTTAATTGAAGCTAAAAGCTTCACTGAAGACAGCTGATTGCTGAACAGGATATATGTCTTTGGAAATCTTTCTCTCTATATATCTGATATTAGGGATAAGATTTTTCAAACCCTCGGTTTCAGTTTGTGCTTAAGATCCTTATCTATAGTAAAATAATAAAAATTGGCATCTGTGTCTGCTGCTGCTGTAGGAAATAGGTGGCTTTTCAATTCCACATTCCCTCACAGAGTTTTGGGGCACATTATCATAGGTCGGCAAGTTCTGATCCATCACAAGCAGGGAAATGCTTTAGCAGGTCTTCAGTTAGCGCTGCAGTTGGTGAGAGGGTTGAAAACGTTCCAATGACATATCATATAAGCAAGCTTCAAACACAGTATCTGTACATACACACACACACACACACACACACACACACACACACACACACACACATATGGCACTTGTTTCTGCTTTGCCGTCGTGTTTCCAAGAGCAGTGCATTGCCTTGTCCGCATATAATTTGAAACTTTGTTTAATGCATATAAGTTGTCTCGGAACTGATGACCAAGTGGGTTTATAATTCAGAGTGCCTGTGGATCATCTCAGGCATTGCAGCTTTTTGACACACGCTGTTTATTATTCAGCCACTCAGGCAATGTCATGAAAAATCATAATAACCCTAGGAAGACAAATCACATTTGACCTTTGCTGAATAATTTAATAATGCTAGCTTGATACACAAATACGAAAGTGCACTTGCTGATAAGAGCAAAAGTATTGCTTCCTTGTCTGAGAATTGGAAACAGCTCAGAGGCTTTTTTAACTATTCAGTGTCTTCATCATCAGTAGTTTGACCCTTAGGCCACTTTTAAGCTACTTGTCTCTTGTCTCACTCGTGTCCTTTCAGCACTCGGACTCACATCTTTTCCTGTGCTGCCTATAATTGTAACACTATGTTTTCAGGTCTTCTGATGCCTCTTTTTTTCTGCAGTATTTGATTTCTTTTTCTCAATATACATAAAGTCTCAAATGGATGCATCCTATCTATAAAAATAGCCTTTCAAAGATGACTGGTGTATGTACTCTGCACATTTAGCCCACCACAGTTCATAATCTTCCAATTCAGAGGTGGAAATATTTTCTTCAGAGCGTCCCGCCTATACGAGTGCCTCTGCAGCTGCTGCAGGACTAAATTTTGAAGTGTATGAGGCTTTTGAAAGGCTGTTTTAGTCTCTTCGTGTCTAGTCGGATGAAGGCGTTGCCAGCCGCTGGGAGGCTGTGGGGCTAGGAAGGATTATCCAGCCATGTGGGACACCGAGCCTGGTCTGGTTCTTGTGCCCCTGCTGGGTCCAATAACAGGCGTGTGGCTGAACTGGCTCTTCCTGCGAGCACTGCCTTGACTGCGAGCCCTCAAGCCCTGGAACAGCCACTGTTTTCCTGAGCTTGCTGCTTCCCTTCAGGCTCCCTTTGCTCTATGTCTTCTTCACTGACAACCCTAAGCCCCTCTTCTTCAAATATCAGTCAATGCGATATTTAGCCTCCCCCCCCACCAAGAACGTCTCTTTGGCCTGCTCTTTCTGAACGCTGCAGTTGCGCAGGCCCCTAAGTGAGACTGGCACATACATGGGGTCCATCTTTCCCTCAAGTTGTCTTCTGATCCTGTGAATTGCTGTGGGAGGACACGCAGAACGGGGAGCAGCTGCAACATGCTGCCTGCCAGCTGGGAAGGTGAGCGCTGAATGAGGCAAAATGGCCGCCGGTGGGCGGGACGGGCCCCTGAGTGGACAACATGGCTGCCACTGGGAGGGAGGGTGCCCTAAGTGGACAAAATGGCCACCACTGGGGATGGAAGGAACCTGGAGGAGAGCAAAATGGCTCCCATCAGCTGGGGATAGAAGGAGGGAGGCCTGAGTGGACATAATGGTCTATACTGGGGATGGATTGAACCCTGAGTACAGCAAAATGTCGCACGCTGGGGAGGAAATCAGCAGCAGTTGTTGCAATGCTGCGACAAAGCAGGCTTTCCTCAAGTGCCTGGGTCAATACCACGTGCTGGGGCTGAACAGGTGGCCCGCACTGGAGCTGTGCTGAGGAGGGCAGAAAAGGGCCCCCATTGCGGCACCCCGTGGCTGCAGGCAACAATGTGTGCGTGTCCATGCTGGAGCAGCACAGGGACTCTTGTGTCCCATGGAATGGCCGCTGCTGCTGGAAGCGGGTCAAGCAGGGTCCCTCCATGGCTGATCCTGCGTGAGGGTGGAGCAGGCACCAGCAAACCACAGGTTCTCTTGCAAAACAACAGCTCGGGATTTCACTTGTAAGCCCAGAGCTTTAAAGAGAAACACCCTGCTGAAATAGACGCAGGCAGCAGATAAGGAGCTCTGGCTCAAGCCCATGTATATCCAGGCACCTTCACTGCTTTTGCTGGAAGTGGAAAGTACATGAGAGCCAGGAAACACCAAACATGAGAGACCAGGGCAATTTGGATCTGTGAAATGACAGTTCTGTTACTTCTATTCTGATTCTGCTCAAATTCATCAGGAAAGATTAACTCTGGCAGCTTATTCGGTGACTAAATCTTGATATTTTTGTGGCTTAATTCATAACATAACTGTAAGCTATTGCCCTGTGTTTATATTTCCCATCCATTTCTCACATTTCCAAAGCATACTGATATGTGATCCTGGCAATTTAGCTACCATAATTGGCATTTTTCTAGGGCCAAAAGGAAACAAATTCCTTATCCTCCATACTTCTTTAATTTTTGAAAACAACAAGTAACATGGTTAATCCTCTTTTTGATCTTTTCCCCCCCCACTTTGAGTTTTTCTTATGGCCTTTTCCTTTTAATCTTTTACTTTCTTTTTAATCTTCACTCATTGTCCCCCTGCCCCCACATCATTTTAAGAATTTCATGTACTTACATCTCTAAAATGAATTGGACCACTTTGTGGAAATAGCTCTCTAGGATCCTGTTCAAAGCACCATTATATACTCCTAGCTGTTTAAGGGGTGGTGAGTGGTGAGGGTGGTGGGGGGGAACAAAGGAGAGAGCAACCAACTTTCAAGTTGTGTTTGTTTGTGTAGCTTAACAGAGCATTAATGTGTTCAACTGTGTGCAAAAGTAGCATACAGATATACCTGAACAGCATTGAAACTGGGCTGTATTAAAGAAGCAGAAGAGTGAATGAGCATCCCCTTTGGGTTGTGATTGGGTCTCATTATCTGATGTGATGCAGGTGTGCATGGGCAGGAGTGCTTGAAGGGAACGGCAGCTGAGCTTAGTGACGAGCTGCTGCTTAATACTTCTGAAGCAGCTCTGCTTGGTTGGTGTGATGCTGGGGTAATGCTTCTTATGGATGATCTGTGAGTGGCACCGGCACCGTCCTACTCAGGAATACACCTAGTTGCATACAATGGTATGTGCATTTGTTGGTATGTAATTTTTTTGTGTATGGAGCCTTTGAGCCCTTCCTCAGGTGGTCACTGTTAAGACTGAGTTTCCCCTGTGTATTATTATTTTTTTTCTGTTGTGTAGGGATGTACTGCATGAGTAGTCCTGCTAAAATGATATATAGTAATGTGAGTAATAGTGGCTTCCTCAAACCTGGAGTTACTCTACTGTGGTTATCTTATGGCATGCTGGAAAAAGAAGGTGTAGAATGGAGCCTACTGTACCTGGGTATGGGACTGGTGAGCTTCTGCTGGCATAAAACCTGTGTGTTAAGTGTGGCCTGGTATTGGTGCAGTGATGTAGCCTCCAGGCAAGGACCAGTGTGACCTGGGTATTGGGACCATGGGCAGAGCAAGTGGAAGTCTTCACGCTATCTCTCTGTGGCTCTGTGAAGAAGTAAAAGTGACTGCTTAGGCACTTGTGGTGGCTGTTTCACTTGAGGCTATGATGTGAATTAAGTGCAGTAATAGTTACTGTTTCTCAAGAAGCAGGATGCTGTGGTACCATGTTAACCCATCATGGCGATGTGTGGCACTGTATTACTTGCTCTTGATGAACCCCTAGCTGTTCCCTGCAATTTATCCATGTTTGTTTTTCGTTTTTTTTGGTCACTTGTTTTTCTACTGTTGTGCATGGGTCATCCCTGCTGCGTGTGCATGCACTCAAACAAGTCAAAAGGAAAAATTCCCAGAAACCTGGCCAACAGAAGTCATGCTTTACACTGGCAGGCAAGAAATTCATAGGGATTACCATGCGTCTAATTCAATTTATGAAGAATTGCATGTGCCTTTAACCGAAGCAGAATAAACTGTAAACTGGTGGTTGTATATATGTGTGTGTGATATTTATTTAATATTTTCTGGATAAATGACAAAACCTAAATGTAAATCCCTTTTTAGTTGCTTAAGTATAAATTGGACCTAGTTCCTGAGAAGATTTTATCATTTAATGAATGTATCTTGTTAGTTAAACTGATGATAAAGCTTTTTCTTCTCAAGGGGAAATATGAGCAGGTCCCTGGTCTGTTCTCCTTACCCCAAGAGTAAGTGAATAAGATCTCTCTAGTAGTTTAGTCCTAACCAAGAACAGGATTTGGCATACCTCTTTAAGGGGATTTTTCCCTTTTTCTTGCCTTTTTTTTTCCTCTCTTTTTTTAAGGCTGTTTTTTAAAACAAATAGTTAAAATGTGGAGATAAACATTACTTCTAGACGTTGCATATTCTAAATGTACTTATACATAGTCTGCTGCTCATATAAAATTACACACTTCACTTTCATCTTTCTTTTTACAAGCAACCCTTAATGACAAATGCAGGCTGTTTAGTGATACTGATATACTGCAATCTTAGCATGTGAATTAGTCATCATACAATCAGTTCAGGGGGTCAGGCCTAAAGAAACAGTGCAGAGTTGGCAAACTGCTAGGCGGGTGATGTGCTCTCCACTTCAAAGTCATGGCACTTATTCCCCAGAATTCAGATCACAGAAAGAAACAGCTGGCATTGTCGTTTGTGGCAGTAAGGCTTTTTTTCCCTCTCTCTTTCTTTTCTCCCTTTTTTTCTTTTTCTTTCTTTTTCTGTAGCAAGATAAGGTTTCACTGCTTTGTAAAACAACAATTTACTTTAGAGTGACCTAGCCTGTAAAATGGAATAGGAAGCAGGAATCCTCAGAGCAGGGCTCTGCTATTATCATGCAAGTAGACATGACCTGTGACAAACCACGCTGAGGAAGACTTAACCCCATTGCTCCTCATCTGAAAATATGCAGTGTAGTCCATTTGTCTGTGACAGTCAAGTGTTTAATTTTTCAGAACACCTTTATAGGCACAAGAATAATACCCAGACAGAAAACTCTGCATTTCCAGTATGGTCTGTGTTTGTGGTGGCACAGTTACAAACTGCTAGCCTTAGTACTTGCACACTACACAATACTTCACACAGTAAACTTCCAATTTAAGCTTTTGGGCTTTCATATTTGCATTGAGAGTGAATAGCTTGCATTTAATTTAAAGACAGAAGCTGGTGTCATCTCTTGGATATGACAGTGTGTGATAAGAGCTCAGTACTTAGTTTCCACTTTAAAATTAGATGCAACACTGCATTTTCTTTGTTTTTCTCCTGAATGTGGCTTACTCCATAGCTTGGCTGTTTATTTTGATACCTTTTTGTTTCCTTAGGGAAAGGAAAGGTGTCAGAATCTGAGTCTGCCTTTTGGGCACTGAGAGAAAGCGTTTAAGAAGGATACCTAGAGATGCCTGTCTGAAAATGTGTGAGATTGTTTACATGCTCCCAATTGAGGTGAGCTTAAGAAGCACCTTCTTGAACTTCTCTGTTTTTCTTTTTTGTTGGTTTTTTTTTTTGTTTATTTGTTTGTTTTTCCTCCAAACCCTTATGTCCTCCTGGTGCCTTGAGAATCACTTTGCTTGGTGTCCTGAACAGATCTGTTCCCCAAATGTCCTGGAGGCAGGAGGGTAAAGAGGGAAAGAGAGAGGTTGGGAACTGCACATACAGAGGGACCTGGCAGGGGCATCCTGCAAGTATTTGTGCCATTATTGGTATTATTAATAGCCTTAACTTCACTGGCAAGGCAGCCTTATCAGCCAAATGCCTTATTATCAAATGACTGAGACCCAAAAAGTGCTGAACAGCATTCCTTACCAAAAGAGGCAAGGATCCCAGGCCAGATGCAGCTCCCGTTCAAGCCAGTGAAGTTTCCCACTTTAAGAGGCCACTTGGGCCTCCAAGATTTTCGCTGCCCTCGGCGCTTTCTGACGTGCTTTTTAATTCCCCAACATGAACCGAACAGCTTTAGCTTCTCTCATCTCGCAATGTGTTCTGCAACTTCTGGAAAGGAACCTGGACGCAAGGAAAAACGCTACGGAACAAAAAGAGCCACAATACAAACCATATGACAACGCCTATTTCTTCATCCTCTTTGTCATGTTGTTTTACTCTTTCCTGGCGTTAACTGTCTTTTTTGGTTATGTACGCTCGAAGAAAGCCATTTCAAAGAAAGATCCTTACGAGGAGTTCATTGAGGATAGGAACCAAAATAAGAAGTGGAACTTGACCCGGCCGGTGGTGGTGAAATTTGACTTTGAAGAAGAAAGTATTCTTTGAACTCCTTAAACCAAAATACCCCGCAAAATCCACTGGACTGTCTCTCCTGCCTGCACCTCAGGGGAAGAGCTGCACATTCATCTTGCTTGGCTTTATCCTTCACAATAAATCAAAGAATTGCTTGAAATAGGTAATGGAAAAGGAAGTTTTTTTATATACATGTGTGTGGACATATTTTTTTCTTATCCATTTGTTGCTGGATTGTAGCTTTTCTAAGTATTGGAGAAATGATTTAAGCTTTTAAAATGTCAGAGGAGTGACCATTTTTAGCTTTTGCTTACAATTTGTTGCAACAAGAGTGGGAATCCAACCTGCATCGAGACTCTGAGTTTATTCAGGACCCAGGACTGGTTTGTGCCTGTGCATTTACCTGTTCCTGAGGAACGCAGTTGCTTCCAAGTTGCTCAGACTTGTATATTGGTGTGCACTGTCTCTGCAAAGTGCTTCTTTTTAATAGCAGAAAGCATTTTACCACGCCTAGATAGCAAATACTCTTTAACATGTAAATATAGAAAAACTCCTCTTGCATTCCCTCCCCCTCAGAAATTAATTTCACATGCTATGGCAAAAGATTCAGAAAAACATCTGCAAAATGTAATTAAAATGCATCTAGTGGAAAAACAGGTTATATATTCAGTGAATTCAGCTCCTTTGCCTTTTCCGTCTCTTAGATGTATTCATTCTTTGCCAATTTCTCATCTGAAATTTATGTTTCAGTCCTAATGAATGGTAACTACAAGAGAGATCACAAACCTAACGGAGAAACCGTCTGTATGCGCATGTAGTAAATAATGTTTGTGTACTGCTGTGCTGCACAAGCCTCACTGAGTTGTACTGAATATTTGCATTTTTGTCATCTGTTTTATTCATTTTCTCAATAAATCAAGTTTTAATGAAAATAGTAGAATCTACTGTTCTATTCAGAAATGTATCCGTACTTAAAGAGTAATACTCACTACTTTGTGATATCGTGTGTGCGATGTGACACACGGCTCTGTGATAGCACCCATGCATGGTCGTCTGATACTCGCATTTGTCTGTTGCCTCTCAACTTAGTCTTGTCTAGTAATAGAACCACTTAAATCAGTTATATGGGCATCACCCTCTTGCATTACGGAAGCAGCTGATGTGCAGAGGGCTCTGTGAGCCCTGTAATTGCTTCTGGGTGGTAGGTAGGCTCTGTGCTTCTTAAATATGCATTTAAGAGCGGAGCAATTTTTTTGTAATTTTTGATTTTCAGTTACAGTTGAACTGGGATGTGAAGAAATTTTTTTTTTCCAATATGTGGAATTCATTGCAAGTAGACTGTTTCAGGGTTGTGTAGATCTTCAGTTCTTTGAAGATGTAGGAAACAGTTTATATTTTCAGCCTGGTGTGAGTCATCAGATGTCGTGGTTCCCATTGAGTGCTCGGGCACGTTACGCGCTTGTGGTGTGTGCGTGGGGAAAGTCACTCTGTGCAAAACCTTCTTCACATAAAACATGAAAATTGACTTCCTATCATTTTGTCTAACTGCAAGTGTGGGTTATGTGCAGAATATTGACAGGGAAATATATGAAAGTGTTTTTAAAGCCAAAAAATGTTCATGGATATCTTCTGCTGCACCCACCCAGCTCCAACTTAAGTGGTTTTGACTATAGAAACAAGACCAGCGTTGTAGCTCTTAAATAAATCAGCGTTTTGTCTATGTTACACGTGTCCTGGCTCCTTCATCTAGAGTGTTTGGAGCAAAGAAATGAAAGCTGAAGTCATCTGTGTTCACTTCAGGCCAAGTTTGGACTGTATGAAATGAAAATCCCTCTTGGTTGGCAGCCTCCGACGGGCTAGGAGCAGAGGGGCGGATGTGTTGAGCGCAGAGCTCTGCAGGGCTGTTCCTAGTTCTGTTCCATAGTCGGTGTTTTGGGTCCCTTGCTCTGTATGATATGCCATCTTAAAAATAAGTTATTTGAAACTTCACCCGTGTCCTTTATTTCCGTACGCATTTTGAGCCTGATCTGCTAATTGCCTGGTAAGACAAAAGCCGAGTCCCTTGGACATTCTTTAGCCATGTGCTGCCATTGTCTAGCTCTTGGGAAGCATCACAACTCATTGAACAGGAAGACCACAAGCTCTTCAAACAATTTTGCACAGTGTGTACGTGTCTGCAAGACAGAGTCTCTTCCTGCCCTATCTCCATGCAGGCACCAGTGAGACTGTGAGTGCTGGCTGGGGGATGTGTTGGTGACATTATTAGCTTTTGTTTTACTGTGTGTCAGCCTGTTCTCCCTCCCGGGAGATCTTACTCATTTGCCACAAATTAGAGGTGACACTTGGTTCTGCAGCACTTCAGGTGTATCCACAGCTTGTATTGTGTTTCTCTGGCTTCACTTTGCACTTCTGGTACCCAAGTGGTGAAGTAGCTGGAGGCAGAAGCCCTTTTGGGTTTGCAGGTTTAGTGCAAGTCCTACCTGCAGTCCTGCTAGTTGAATGCCTGTTCTGGGGGGCAAGGAGGACTGGTGACCCTGCTGAGGAGAAAGAACCAGGGCCAAAATAACCATTCTGTCCTCTCCTTAGAAGGAAGGATGACAAGTCACTAAATTCTAGTCTTTCCATAGCTGTCTGTGTCTGCCCTTGAAACAGAAGGGATGTGGGCAGAAAGGCTAGGACAAAGGCCATGCACTGTGTAGTGTGAAATTGCTCAGGCAGTTGATGCTCTGCTTGTGCTTTGAGCCTTGTCCACTTCTTTTTCCTTTTTTTTTTTTCTTCTTTGTGTGAAATTATGATCTGTGTATGGTGCTTCCAGGGCTCCCAAAAGCCTGTGAGCTGTAACCCTGCCAGTCTCCTTAATAGCTACTTCTGGTTTTCTGCACGTGGGGTATGAAACGGGGGAACAGGAGAACCAAAATAACCCGATCCGTGGTATCCCCTAGCAGATGGGAGAGCTCTTAAGCCATGGATTGTGAAGCTTGATTTACACCTCTGAGATGCTCAGTCTGCTGCAACCAGAGCACTGGCAAAGTTGGAGGGTGGTGTAGAGCCCTGTAACAGCCTCAGCCCAGGCAAGGAGCCAGAACGCTGTAGGAACTGGGGGAAGGAGGGCATGTTTGTCTCCAAAAGTCAGTTCTACTTGATACTAAGTGCCTTTAACTTCATAAGATTCAGCAACCCAAGAGGAGATTCATTAATTGCTTTGCATGTTTATTTTCCTCCCTCTGCTTACTCGTAGGCTGAGTGATGACCAGTCAGTCATGATGACCTGTTGATTTTCCTTCCCTACCAGTAAGAAACCTGTTAAGACAAAGGATGTTGCAGATCTTGCTTTAGCTTCTCTGTTGCTTGCTATTTATTGTGACCTTCCCTAGGGTGCTGTGGTGTATCTTCCACCTGCTGTTTGAGTGAAATTTTATTTTATTTTTAGTTACTCTATTAAAGGCTGAAGTACAGAGATGTTGCCATAATCACTTACCCATTCTGTGTTAACGCTGTAGCTCTGTTGAACCTGCCTGTGAGAGAGGCAGCTCCTGAAAAATGTATCCTGATAAATATTGGGTTGTTCTTGTGCGTGTACACACATGCGTATGCGTTCGAGCATGTTAATGTCTCTTAATCCCCACATGTCAAAGATGAACAAGACAAGCTAAAATGACAGATATTTTGGACTGCTGTTTATGCTGGTGTAAATCTGGAGTAATCTGATTTGGCCATGTAAATTCTGGAGTTTCCATCCATATGAATCTTATCTTAGGGTCCATTTTGATCACACACGAACATGCGCACACACATCCGGCTGCTCTCTTTAAACGAAATGTGCGACCTCCATCTGGGAGTCTAAAATACTTATTGCATGGAACCAAGCTTCCCTGAAGCCTGTAGGCAGCTGTAGACATTAAGGGTGTTTATTTTGTTTTAATTATTCATGCGTGGAGAACTTCATGGCAGTGACTATTGCTGCATTCCAGAAAAATTAAGTGTGCCTGAGTTAGAGCAGGCCTGATGCTGTGCACGTCTCTTACCTTCTTCTCTCTCTAATTGCCATGTTGGATGCTGCAACCTTTCCTCACTTCAGCTGTGACATGCTTGTATGCATAAATAGGGCTTGTCACTTTGGAGAAAAAAATACTTTTTTTTTTTTCCATCAGAGGAACATCTAACATGACTTTATGGAATTGTTCAAGTGTCCTCTGGCCTGAATTCAGAAGAATCGGTCTATACCGAAGTGTTCTTTTAGCCATGTGCTTGACTTCAGTGGGACTTGGAGAGCACATGCTTAAAATTAAACACACGCTTCAATGTTTTTCCGAGAAAACATGCCTCCCAAGCCCTCCCTAGCTCCTAGTTATCTAGTATGAATGTAAAGCAGTCAATGGAAATATGGAGTTTTTTTGGGGTGGGGTGAGGAGGAGATGTGTAACAGGAAATCCTTTGCCATGCAAGGAGTCTTAGTGAATTAATAGAGCTCATACTGGTGTGAGTAAGTGGATCCTGTGGGTTTGTTTCCAATGAAATAAATGTGGACTTTTCAGATACTGCTACTCCTTGCCTTCCCACTACAGAATGACATATCAGGAACCCTTAATTTTTTCTTGTTATTCCGTAAAACTCTGAAGCCGCAGTGAGATGGACTGATGTTTGGTTACACTGTGACTTTACGCTACCTTCAGCTTGTTTTTAAAGTCCTAGCAACAGAGCCCTCCTTTCAGCCTGGGAATGCTATGTGACCCAGCACATGAAGCTGCATTAAATATAGCTGCCCTTTGGCAGTGACCCTCCCCTTTGTAGATCCGCTTTCATCCTGCGAGCTGAGGGAGAACTGAAGGGGTCATAAAATTAACACGGAGATAAAAGATCCTGGCAAAATGAGGATACATAGCTAGGTATCCTCGGCTCTATGGGAAGATATTCGGCGAGTGTTCACTAATCCAAAAGAAAATTGTCGTCTTCCTGCTTGGTTGTGAAAGCCTGTGGTCGGGTGCACGTGTCCTGGTGGCGGGCAGTGCTGGCCATCCCGCAGCTCTGCTGCCAGGGCTGCCCATGCCTGTGGTCAACGTCTTGCTTCATTGTCCTTTGCCTTGAATCAGTGAGGTGCACCTGTATTTAATACGTGGTGTTACTATCATGGTCATGTAGGTACCACTGAGCAGATGTACAGGGGCTTGTACAAATACACTGTAATCAGTTCAGCATGTGTCTGGGGTCCTGTCTTATGTGAGTAAAACTGAAAATCTCACCTGTGGTGGAGAGGGCGATGCCAGTGTCTTGCTTGTCCTACCACGTGAAACCAAGGTTCTTTTGAGTGGCAAAGTACCTCTCTGCAGCCTTGAATGCTGGCAGATGAATTTATGGGGTTAGTAACACTTTTTGGAGGGAAAAACAAAGGGGTGTTTTCATGATGTCACTGGTATGTACCTGTCTTTATGTATGTCATCACTTTAATACTGGAAAATTGCCATTAATAATGGGAGCTTTGCAGTTTGTGTATTTTGTTCTGAATTATTTGGCCCTTTGCAGAGGCAGGAGATATGGAACAATGTGTGTCAGACAGCATGGAGGTTCCAAATCCTGGACGTTATCATTTCAGATAATGGGCTGTAACTGAGGGAGGAATTTGATCTGAGTTTATCTTTGCCAGATCCACTGTTGACTATTAGATTTACATCAGCACAGACCTCAAATGCCATCCGTTATAAATGCCCTACTTTGTAAGTATTCATTCAAAATAAAATCTTTAGAGGTTTACGTCCATTGTTATGTTAGTAGGAGAATTTTATTTACTTTTATCTGCCTACAGCCACAGCTGCTGCAAATCTGCCTCCTTTTGCTGGAGTTTTTGTAGCTTCCTTGATTTAAATCTAGTGTTCCTAATGTGCACTTGTAAGACATTTCCTTCACTCTTTAATATTAGATCTTAAGTATATTGTGTAACACTAAGTACTGTAAACTGTATGTAGCCTTTGAGGGACTAAAGAAAATATTAGATCAGGACTTTGATTTACTCTTGTTTTTTTCCATAATATCTTGCAAAAGCCACTCTGATCCTTTATTCTTGTGTCTGGGTTCACAATGTGGTATTATAGGAAACAGAAAACAGAATGACAAGACTTTCATCACCCTTAGAAGGTAATTGTTGTTTTGTATTTAAAAAGGAAAAAAAAGGTTTTTGTTATTGTTTTTAAGAACATCTGAAAATCCTTTTTAAGCTGGTGGGTAAGCAGGACACCTGTCAGCCAACTGTGTGCTGAGTTTCTATAATTTACAGAAAGTCTGGTCATAAAATGCTTAAAGCTTTAGGGACTTGGGTACCACCCAGTGCAGAACAGATTAATTTCACGGTGTTTTTCTGCATTTGCACAAATTAAAAATATGAGCGTCTGTGCTTCATTTGTTTGAACTTCTTGAATTAAATTTCTTCAATTAGCTTTGTGCTCAGGTTCAATCACTCAGCATTTTCCAAAACTCCGCAAGCTCCTCCAAGTGTAATGCTAGTTGGATATGCAGCCCTTTCTCTGCTGTGTGTCCCATTTGTCCCTGATGCAGAAGGATTTGTTTCTGTAACCTCTGTGCAGCACCAGTTTTCTCTACTTAGTTGTTCGCCTTGTTTGTATGTCCCAGATCTAATGTTCCTACACGGCATGCTAGTTGCTGCATGAAGTGCTGCTCTTGGGCTGCTTTAAACTTGTGTTCACTGTTCTCATAGATTGCTTGGCATCAGTGTTTAAAGAAAGCAAATTGTGGCTTCAGGAATAGCTACTCGTGGTTGCTTTGGAGATTAACACTGTTCTTTGATTAACAATGGGAGGTTCTCAGTGATTTGGTGTAATTTAATTCAACTCGGTTTGAATTTAGCTGAACGTGTCCAGATCTTGCTGGAATTCTC
>JAUBOD010000633.1:2218937-2230754 GCA_032353885.1 Nothura maculosa | reverse complement strand
TTCTCAGTGATTTGGTGTAATTTAATTCAACTCGGTTTGAATTTAGCTGAACGTGTCCAGATCTTGCTGGAATTCTCCCCTCTTTCTCATCCTTCTAGTGAGAACTGGTAAAACTTTTCTATTTATTTTCTTCCTTTTCTGTAGAAAGTTGCCATGAAAACAATACCTTTCAAACCTGTTGAAAAAATGGAAAGCCCACAAGTGGAAAATTTTGCGCCACAAAAATAGCAATAAGAAACAATAGTTAGACTCAAAACTTCTTGAGTCACATCTTGCTCTAGGCTGTGGATGTCCTGGATGGGGTTAGGCGGAAAACTGGTGACTTTGCCTGTAGCAAGTTTTGCCATTTATGAAATGCCGCCTTGAAGTTCCCACAATGGTTTTTTTGCATGCGATCCAGCAGAAATTATCTGGATTTGAAGCATTTTACCATTGCTGTGGTACAGGAAGTGACCTGATCATCTATTAGTGACTGACCTTGTAGGCTATAAATCCTGGGTTCTCTTTATTAATTTTGCCCCAAAGATAGCTTTCACGTTTTTTTCCCTTTTTTTTTCTTCAGTCAGTGAGGATGAGGTTTCTTCTGCTCTACATCTAATAGTGTAGAATAAACTAGTCAGATTATGCCCTAAACTCTGTGCCTAGTGGAGTGAAACAGGAATGTCCTGACAACAACTAATCTTGTTTCTTTGTCATTTCAAGACTAGTCAATCAACTTCTATGGTCCCTGTGTCCACTAAACAGGTTGGTTAATATCTCTCTATTTTATCAACATGATGAAAATAATTTAATATATATGTTAAAATATATATTAAAGCAATAATATATAACGCTTAACCTCTTCTTCTGAGACTTCATACTGATAAACTATTAATCTATATACTAAACTGAATTGAAAACTTAAACAGTAATTACTTGGAGAACAGGTGCTGATGAGGAAGGTACTTTTTCTCTCTTCGGTGGTCTGGAACACTATTTGCACCTACCTGGTTCTTGACGGGTGACAACTCCCTCTTACTAGGGGAGGACCCTTTGTTGTGTGTCCAGGAGCTGTCACCTGGTTTCATCCTTCCTCATGCCAGCAAAGTGTTGTGTAATGAACTGCAGTATATCTTGAACTTGTGATTAGTTTTGTCCACTCTGAACCTGTGCCAGTCCAGGGTGTAACTAAGACCAGAGCAGAAGATGGCCTTTCTCCAGCAGAAGTGGCCTTTAGTTGGCTGTTGTTACCTGTTGACAGAAGTCTCTTGAATCTTTTGGCCAAATAAAGACCAATTAGAATGAGTTAGACTTCCTACACATTTCAAAATCTTCTCCCCAAATGGGAAATACCACTTTTGATCTTGCTGCCTTTCCTCCTCTGACTCTTTAGTTAGACAAAGCAAGTGGTGTAAGTGGAGAGCGGGTAGGTAACTGCTGAGTAGTATTTGGGTGGATTTTGTAGACTTCCAAAATGGAATATCCAGTTCTCCTATATGCATCCCATAAAGAAATATGGATCTACTGCAATGCTTTTTCCAGAGACCATGCCTAGCTCACATACACAACTTTTCCATTCAAGAACTGATTTGTTTTGGTTGAGTAATTCATTAGCATTAAGTAACAAAACGAATCATGCTTCCAGCAACACTTTCCTTGTTACAGAAAATTGAACTCAACTGGAAGTATGGTTACTAAATCTAGTTACTTCTCATAGAGAATTTTTTGAAGACTCAGTGGGAAAGAGTTTCCTATGACAATACAAAATGTTTTAAGTAAGGTGAATCGGGTAACTGGATTGGAGTTTAGAAACAGAATATAGAAGTGCTATTGTTCTTTTTTTAAAATAGAAAGATTTGCATATAGTGAAAATATTTCTAGTATGAGGGGTAGTTTAGTTAATGGAGGAAGACTTAAACTTCTATTTTGGGATATTTCTAAGAACAGGTTAGACAAACATGGGCTCTTGCTGGACCAGAGGCTGGGGATGGACTTCTGGAAATCCTTCCAGCCTCACATTTGCTGTGAGCCATGTAATCTCTTCAGTTCATCTATGTTATGCAAGCTTGCAGCTGACTTCAATTAAGAAAACTGTCTTTACACTGACAGGGCTTCAGTCTTGCATTCAGGGACAAATTCTGTCACTGAAGAACCATGAAGGGTAGTGGTTCCCTGCAAATCAGCCTGGAGTCTCGTTCTTGTCATCTGAGCATCCCGCTGTTTTTTACCACCTGCTACTTCCTCTGTACAACAGAGAAACTCCAGTCCGTGTCAATCTCCTACCTGTTTCACTCCCAATGACAGAGGTTGTTGTCTTGTGGTGTCTTTCAGCTACCTGAGAGCTGCTTGCTCGAATTTCCTCCTTTTCACTGTTATTGCTGATGTGCTTCCCAGTGGGATACGAGGATCTGTTTCTTTCTTGAGATCTGAATTTTGGGGTATTTGATCGCTCGTGGATGAATCATTTCCCCATGTTCTGCTTTTTTGCTCTTGCTTGGGAATTGCTTGCTGCAGTTCTGTTTTAATTTCACAGTCTGTCCACTTATAGTCAGGCAATGCTTCTGCAAAGTAAATTGATTTCCCTCATGCGCTCTGTGGGACATGTTTCTGCTGAATGGTGTCATGTGTTTTGTGTGATTTTTGCTTTTTTCATTCTTCAGAAAAGAAGGGAGAAGGTGAAGACCTCAGGCTTTTTTTTTTTCGTTTTTTTTATTTTTTTTTCTTTTTTTTTTTTTCCCTCCTCAGTTGTGTCCTTTTCATTTTAACTCTGTTCTTGTCCTTCATCATTATACCACCTAAATGTGCTCAGGTCAAAAGGAAGTGCTTTGCCCTTCGGTGTTTTACATGTGGGTCCTGCTGCAGAACTACAGCTTGTCACATCAAACCCCTCATGAGGCAATGAGCCTCACTGCACTTTTTTGTTTAGTTTAGGTTTTTCTGCTTTGACTGTCCAATGTTGTTAGCTTACATACCAAGGGAATGTATACAAGAGGAGAGAAGCTTATTGATCCATTGAGGCCTGCCCTTATTAACCCTGAAAAAATCAAATCAAGCAGTCCATCACATTGCGAACTTGCAAGTTCACTTGGTGGCTGTGGCCTCTGGTTTCTTCCACAAACAAGGATCCGAGTCTCCTTTGAACTGATCACTGTTATTTACTTTTATTGCTGCATGTGTCAGTTCGTGGCACATCTCGGCTACCTGGCAGGGGGATAAACTTTGTCTGATCTGCTACAAAGATCTTTAACTTTGTAAGCAGGGCCTCATCTTTAACTTCATTTTGTCTTCTTTGCAACACTGACCTAGCCCTGTCAGAAAGCTATTTTAATTTTGTCTGCTTCCCTAAATACTAATTAACCACAGTACTCATGTAGAGAAGCTACGTTTATTTCTGAAGATGACTTTGGTGTATGGGAGTACAAATCTTCCTAAGCTTTGCAGCTATGCAGAACTTGCAAAACAAGAGTCTAGTGAATGTCAGTGTCTTGAATCAGGAGTAGAGATCCAGATACAGAAACTCCCATTTTCCCTGTCTGGCTGTACCCGAGTTTTACAGATCACAGTTGCTGCTTCAGCTAGAACTGTAAGACTTTTGCTGGGAGAGGAGAGAGGAAAGAATAATATCAGTAAAAGCCAAGAACTTATGAAGGTGGGTCAGCAGTTTTGCTTGGCATCGTAGGTTTGCAGTACCGCCTAAGACTAGTCTTACCTTATCCATGCCCACATCTGGGCCAGATCTAGCCCATTTGAAGAGGGCAGAGCTGTGTGATGCCAAAGCAGCTAGACTTGGAGATCCAAGTAAGGATCTGACTGCTTAATTTCTACTTTTGCTAGTTACTGTGCATTGCATTTCAGTATTTCAGGCAATATGTTTCCTATTTGCATAGCTGTTTATATTTAAAACAATCATATCTCAGAGCAACAATGTGTACTTGCTTTTTAAAATATTTGTCTTGATATGTTTCCCAATTTTGGGTCCTGGCACATCAAACTCAATAGAACGTCTTCTGGCTTTGGGGAGATGAAATCGGCCAGTGATGTAATCTGTGTAATTGATGTCTTTTTCCTTTGTGGCTCTGTTGAATTCACTGCTCTTTATGTTATCTCTCTTAAATTCAACCGTAAAGGACAGGCAATACAACTAACTTTTGGATTTTAAGCCTTCAGTGTTCTATATTGGTAAGAATCATTTAAATGATGTAGCTAGAATAAAAGTCAATGAGAAACAGACATTAAAGGAACAAACCCCTAGCATCACGCTCTGCCTGACAGTTAGTAGAGATATGTGCATCTTTAAAGTGGGGAAGAATCATTGCTTTAAAGAGCCATTTGAAGTCAACCTCTTCTAAATTCATTGCAAATATGCTATTACTGGGGATATTCCTTATGCTTATATAGTTGAGCTCCAGGTGCTGAAAGAATTGCATTACTCGGACATTGAACAAAACAGTTTTCACTGTTGAATGATTTGTCTGAGTTTGATATATCGTAGGAATAGCTGAAAACCTTCACTATGCAGTGACTATGCAGCATTTTGGTGCTGGTAGATTTTGATCCTGTGGATTCTTAATCTGTATCTTTGCCATTGAATTCACCCTGATCCTTGCAGCAGTGTTGGGAAGTGCTGGTGGAGAAGCTGAGGGACTACAGAAAATCCTGTCCAAAGCCAGATTTCCAAAAAACAAAAAGCCTGCCCTGCTGCTGTCGGTTCTAATCTGTATACGTTTTAACAGGTTAACTTTGGTCATCTGGGTTTTCAGTTCATCTCTTTTGAGCCCAGCACAGCGCCTGCAGACTGGCAGTGACAAACATACAAAGAAAATGTAGCAGTATATCAATAAACTAATACAAAACATAATAAACTTTTCTTTTACTCTGTCTTTTCAAAATTGTTTTCTCTTGTCCATGTAGGTAAATCTATTCAGTGCACTGATTTTTACTTAATTTTTATCTCCTTTCTACTATTAACATGCTGTAATGTAGTGCTCAGTATAAGAAAGAATCTGTCCTAAGATGCCCAGAAGAAACTGCTAATTACTGAACTGTTTGATTACGCAAGACCAACTGTGCTATTGGAAACAGGAGTATCACTGTCTAGTTTTGGGAAGTAAGACCTGGACAAGAATAGTCAAAAGAATAGAAACTGTTTCTCTCCTACAAATATGCTATGTTTCATTGTAAAAATTTTCTTGTTACATTTAGTTGTTTGTCATATCTATGTACACATATTAAGAAAAAAAAAAGAGCAATCTCTTTTTTGTAAAGAGCTAAAACTATCTTATTAGCAACTGGCATGTTCTGTGAGCTTTAAGCCTACCTTAGTAGCCTAGGATTTGGGGGAAAAGTTGAAAAAAAGAAAAAACAAGAGTAAACAACACTTAGCAGTGTTGGTTTGCTAACTGGCTGGAAGTCAAAGGAACAGATGTCAAAGAGTTATTTTCTTTTCCTTTGTTGTTGTCCCTAGGAAAGGTCCTAGTGTACTCTCCTCAGAAAACTAAGAAGAAACAAAAGTGGTATGTGGGCCAAGAGCCCAGCTCAACTCTTTGTTAAAGTGGCATAGGTTTCTCAAAATCCAGAGACTCTACTAAAGGAAACCTTCATTCAGGGGCTTTCTATGATGGAAGAGCAGTAAATGAATGAACGTGGTGGTGGGACTGTGGTGCCAGAATAGACACTGGTCAGGGAGATGTTGTGTCATACCCCTACTTTCCACTTCACATTGCTATAAACTGGTGTATGACAAATGCAAACAGGTTATCTTGTTTTGCCCACAGTAATAACCAAGGTAAATGCTTGATTCAGGTAAATGGTGAATGACCATGTGCAGCTCCTGTTGACTTCCCTGGAAACCGCCTCTGGAGTCGCGATGTTTTTCATGTTGTTCATGCGAGTCTGGAATCTGCCCGTTGTGCCTCGTCTGAGTCTGGAAACCACAAAAAGGCCTTCTCAGGAGTGGCTCAAGAACAAGCCACAGAGCCATTGTATTCCAGAGCTAGGACAATATTCAGGGTCAAGGAGAATAATAATGTGAAAGATAGAAATAACGGCACGAAAAAGGATGTAGTCTGGAGACCAAATGCATTGTTATGGATTTAGCCCACAATGGAAGTTGTAAATTTGAGCAGTTTGCATCAATCTCACAGTCTGTAAGACTCTGTTATTACTTCTGATATAGTTTCAACAAGATTATTACAGAAAGTTGAGTTTGGATCTAACAATATTTTTCCATAACTCAACAGGAACAGTGTGCAGAAAAAGAAGAATTAGACTCATGGTTGTATTTAGATGATGACAAAATCTGAGCAATGCAGATTCACTTATACTCACAGGATACATCTGCAGCATCCATGAGTGCCCATTGAATGGGACCTTTAACAGTCTGCATCCTCTCATTTCGTTCTTGCTGCAGGCTTTGAAAATAAGTATGTGTAGTGGGGTCATTATTCGAGCAGAACACTTTCCACAGGTGTAATTCAAGAATGGCTTTAGTGTGCTTCCTAACCCTTCTCCATCCGATCCTGGCACCTGATTTATGACAACACACAGGTCAAACTTGTCTCTGATGCCTGACTGGTCATAAACTCCTCTTTGTGTACAAAGAGGAGAGGAGGAAAGAATTAGCACTCAATAAATTATAAAATGAAAGAACGCTAAGAGCAACACTGGCACTGATTTTGCCTGACTGTGAAACTCTTTTAGGCAAAAGAGTTGCAAGTCTTTTGGTCTGAGAAGTCTGAGGAAACCTCATGAGTCCCGAGGTTCCCTGGATCTTGGCTAATGTCACCTGAACGTGGGGCGTACATTCTGCTGGCTGCTCTCAGGAGGGAACGGGGGGAAAAAGCCAAATCATTGGGAATTACATTTCTTCTTTCAAAGATACAAACAGCAATTGTAGTGTATTTAGATACAGAGGTTGTATTATTAATTTCTCAGAATTGTTCTTCAACTTTCCAGTGACCTGGGTTGTCAACATTTCTTTCGGACTTTAGGGTGGGATTTTCAAAAGAATTTCATATTGGCCCAGTCTATTGCCCTGGATGTCAGTGGTAATACTTGTGTTGATTATTATGGGGAGAACAGTTAGGTCTATGCTGAACAATTTATTGTATCTTAAAATTCATGTGGTTTTGTGATGACAAAATAGAGGTGTAAAATGCTGGGAGTTAATCCCACCTTTCACTTCAGTGCTCTGGTGAGCTACTTATTTTCAGCTTATTAATAATCCCTCATTGTAGGGTTCCTGGGAATATCTTTTGCCCAGTGCAAAACTGATAGATTTAGGATCATATTGAAAATGGGGAGGGAACTAAATGGAGATCTTCATGTTGTTTTAACTGACCTTTGAATTGGGATGTTTTTGTAAAAAAGCTTCCAGTACAAAAATCCCATCAAAAGGAAGGTTAATGTTCTTCAGCAGCAGATTTCCCTGTAGTAAAATATGGTAAACTCAGAAAACTAATTTTTGGGGAAGTTAAGTGTCATATCCAGCAACTTGAATTTATTATTTTTACAGTATCCTTGTACCTATTGAAGAGCAAAAGATTTACTGTTTAATGCCAAGTCTGAAGACAAAAGGGGTGGATAACAGAACCAACACACTATTACTTAACCAAGCCACTGTGATAAGAGTGGAAGCAGTTAATTCTGGTGGTTGGACCAGGAGAACTGTCCTGTGCTTGTGCAGTTGTACTGGCCATACCCTGCAGAGCGGAGGAAAAGCCCTCTTGGTTTGTGGCTGGAAAAAGCATTTGATGCTCTGTTTCTACTCTTTCTCTAGAGGCATTTGGAAGGATTTTTAGATAGATGCTCTAAATATGATAAGTTAATTTTACAGAGCCAGCAAGCACTGTTGTTCTAGGCAGCAAAACGATCTTGTGAATATCATAGCACAGGGTTGTGTTTACACCAGGGCTCTGACTCGGGGAGGCAGAAGAGCAACTGCTCCTTTTGGCATCTTCTTAGCCCACCCCGCACTTCAGAAGACCTCGTTCCAAGCCCTGGCAGCCCTTGTGCAACTCCATGGAATGTTTTCCTATCTAGGTTTTGCTGATGAAGCAGGAAAAAGTGGATTTTGCCTCCCTGCTCAGTTGTGCTGAGTTCATGGAGACCATGATACTAACAGAAGGGGGAGGAAAAAAACCCATAAACCCTCGTGTCTGTCTCTTGAATTAAATTCTTTTCCAAACTAGCAGTAAATTTTTAGGACCCACACCTACCTTTCAAGATCTCTTAGTAGAGAATTGTGTTTTTTTTCCGAAAGACTTTGTTTGTGCTGTGTAGTACAACTTATGTCTTTTGCTGGGATGATTTTAAAGCCAGTAACTCAGCAGCAAGCTGCAGTGTTGTGATGTTGTCAGGCTTCAAATACTGCCATAAAATCTTTGGTAAAAGTTGTTTTACCTATAAGCTTAGGTGGCTTCAGCCTTTCTTGAAAGCAAATAAGATGGATTTGCAATATTTGTAAGTTGTCACTGCCACTGAAACTCTTTTAATTGGGTTGTTACAGGTGTTTGCATAGACTTAAACACAACTTTAAGTTCAATCTATGTATGTTAGGATGGTTGGCTGTGTTTCTTGGCAACCTGCAGAACTTGGGCAAGGGAGCTGGATCAGAGTATCTCCAGGGGTGCCTGCAAGTGCCAACAGTTCTGTGAAGATCCTCCCTGGAAATGAAAAGCTTTCAAAACAAGCGGCCTTGGGGCCATTTTGCTACTTGCTAGAATATCGCAAGCAGTTCAACTTGCATAGGTGAGATGGATATGTCAAGATCACTTGGGAGACTAACAAAATGCAAAATATAGGAAGCATTTTTGGATGACAGTTCTTCAATACAAATTAGTGTGTGGGTTGTTTTCTTTTTTTCTTTTTTTTTTTTTCTTCCTGTTTGGGGAAAAAAACTAGATCTTTTGTTATTTTAAATGATTTAAAACATTTCCTCTTTAAAAACTTGAAATGTTTTGATTAGCTTACTCCCGTGTCACGGGCAGTTACACATACCACTTCTGTGTATATTTTTGTGGTCTGTCGGGTATTGCCTCTGCCGAGGACGGAGGGAAACTTTTGAAGGCACAGATAGGCACTGAGTGCTTTATATTTGAGTAGCTGGTTAAAGCTGCTATATGAGGGCATTTTAACTTTATTATAGAGTGTGTATTTAATGGGGAGGCAGCTTTGTTGAGCTTAAATAAGCTAATGTGGAAACAGTAACTGTTCAGAATGTCTGGGAAAAGTGGAGAAGGGACTCGAGGGGAAAAGAAAAACCCTGTTCTGAGTAATCGGTTCATCAGCAGTCGTGCTTTGGTGCATTGCAGCAGAGCAGCCTTATTCCCAGGCATAGAAGTTCTCATATGACATGAGATATGCCCATGGTAGTAAATCCCAGTGGTCACATTATACCAACACAAGAAATACTGCAGGTTTTCTTCATCTCAGTATAATTTATAGTCTAAAGCTGTCCTGTGCTTTCTACCGTCTTCTCGGATGTTTCCCAGCCCCATCGATTAGCTGGCTGATTCTTGCAGCCTTAAAGAAGGACTTTCTGATATCTGGTCAGGAGAAAATGCTTATTATACACAAAAGAAATAAGGCTGTTAACAGATCCCCTCTTGCTAAAGAAACCTCTTAACACTTGCTGTCCTTTTCTGCTCTTCAGCATTTACAGTTGGTCCCTATTCTGTGTCCCTTTGGGAATAGGTGGTGCGAGCAGGAAATGGCCATAGCCCCCTTGCAAGCAGAGGGACTTGGTGCTTTGGGTGGAACCTGCAGGTACCACAGATGGGCAGACATCACATGTGCTCTTGGTGCATCTTGCAGCTCCCCGGAGGAGCTGGCATGGGGTCCTGGCCCTGCTGCTGGACGGGAGCAGCTGGATCCGTTGCTCATCCCGAGCAGGGCTGCGCTAGTAACTCATCTCCGCTGTGAAGCGGCATCGCGGGCGGCGCTTTCCTGCAGCCACCGTGATGGGTCTCATCTTTTTCAATGTCTGTCCTGACTCCTTGTGGTCAGTCAAGACACTTGTCTTATGTGAGCTATTTTTTTCCAAAATAATGTTTTTTTTTCCTGTTTGATGTTGTGTAGTTCAATGCCTATCATATTTAAACACTGATCTGTGGTTGTGGTGTGTTCTTCACTTGTGTAGAATTGTCTCCATCGACTTTACCAGGAATCATTGGGTGAATGAGGGCAGTCGTGGATCCTTACTGATGGTCGCATTTGGCTTGGCCTGAGCGCAGATGCTTTTTATTTGGGTCTTGGAGAGTGCCCAGCCTCTTCTGCACGAAAAGGCCCTGCTGCTACTGGATGCCCATACGGTAGGAGCCTGTTTGTGCATGCATGTATAGGTGTGCACATGACCTCTGAGAAATGAAAAAGATGCCACCCTGGGTGAATCCTTCCCAGGACAACAACTCTGTGGTCATGTTGGCCAATTAACATTTTTAAAGCTGTTGGGAGGAAGGCAAAGATGAGTATTTGTCCATCCCTTCAGAGAGGGAGTTGGTGGCACATCAGAACTGCTCCCTCAAGTGCCTGTGCTGCTCATGCTCTCCTGCAGCTTCTCGGGGAATGATGTGCAAAGCAGAACAGCAGGATAAAACCTGAAGCAGCACTGCATGTGAGCACACCACGCTATTCATGCTCTAGCTGAAGACAGAGAAGCTGTTTTCTCCCATCAAAATAGGTTGAGAGGAACCTAGTAGATCCATAATGGTGTTAGACTTAAATAGAGTATACAGCAATTACACGGGCAGGGGATCCATTCCAAATATCTACGTACTCTGTGGAATAGGATATTCTTCCTTTGTTTTCATCGTGCTATTGCTGTGGTAGGAAAAATTTTGAAGTTGCCAATTCATTCATTATTTTGCTGATAACCTTCCTGATGAGCAAAGAATGTAATAAATTGCTTAAAATCCTCAGTATTCTGGATTCTCCAAATATGCTGTTGGAAGCACAGGTTAAGGAGATATTCCAAACCTGTCTGGATGTGACCTTGTGCCACAGACTCTGGGTATCCCTGCTGGAGCCGGGGGGTTGGACTGGATGATCTCTGGAGGTCCCTTTCCACCTCGCTCTGGTGCTGGGTTTGGCTCTATGTCTGCAGCACTTTGTGGGTGCTGGAGCATTGCCCAGTTCGGAGCACTGCCCGCCACTAGGGTTGCGGGAGTGTTGCTGCCCAGTGCCATGGATGTGGGGGTCTCATGAGACCTGAAGACCCAAACATATTCTAAACATGTTGCTATCTAAAGAGGGCATGCAATCATCAGAAGATGAAAGGCCAGCGAAACATGCAAATTTAACCCTACACCTTCACTATAAAGATCAAGTGTCACAGCCACTTAGTTTCAGTGGTTCTGCGAGGAGAACTCAAAGGCATTTAATATGAATCAGATGTATACGAGTTGCATCTCCATAATTGGATTCAACAAAATCCTGGAGGTTTTTTTGCTTGTACTCCAGTGGAATCTGACAGTTTGGCCAAGACAGAAACTACCTTCTAAATTGAAGAGCAAAAAGTGGGAGGCAGCAGGAATTACCCCTGAGAAAAGGTAGGAGAAGGCGCAGGATCTGCAGCAGTGTTGCAGAAGGAAAACGTAGCTATGTGCGAGTTTGGCTTTAGTGTCTGTGTGTGCGTTTTGGTGACTTGCTTTTTTCTGTTCTCTAGTTTTGAATGGGCTTTAACAGTTCCCTGAGCATGAATGGGTGCAGGGATAGTCCCATCCATGGTCTCTTCCAGCCTCTACTCTCTGTTGGTGAGGCAAGCTGCTCAAACACGTGGCATTGCTACACGTGCAGCTGGCCAGCCCTGCGTTTCGGAGGAGGCCGGGAGCAGCGTGCAGG
>JAUBOD010000633.1:2179489-2193066 GCA_032353885.1 Nothura maculosa | reverse complement strand
GTGCGTTACACCTTGTCTTTGCTGTAGAAAGGTGCCGTGCGGGTCCCTTCCGTGCTGTGCTCTTGTGTGGGAGGTGGCAACGCAGATGGCCACAAGTTGTGTGCGCAGCAAGAAGCTGCTCGTGCTCGTGGCGGCTTTTGGTGGAGGCATCTTGGTGGTGTGAGAAGAACAAGGTCCTTTTAAATAGTGAATGTATCACTGACCTGGCAGGGGAGGTGCTGTCTGTGTAGAATTTTTGCACGAATTACCCATTTCAACTAAAGGCGCTGAATTAATATAAACATTTGTGGGTTATAGCTGCTCATGTTTTCTTCCATGTAGGGCAGGAGGACGTGGCAAATGGGATACTCCAGTTTAGGAATCTTAGTATTATCGGTTAAGAAGTATCACACAAGCAGGAGGGCGATGACAAAGGAAGGGTGATGCAGCATTCTGTGTATTCAGTGATACTTGGCTCGTGTTTGGGTCTGATCTTCAAGGTCTCCCTGCAAGCGTGGAGCTCCAAGTGCTACCATGGACCTGTTTTTTGTTCTATTTTTAATCTTTCAACTCTCGCGCTGTGCGAGTGCAAACTGCAGCTTTCAGCATTGTTCCTCTTTTATCACTTACTGTACATTGATTTATTTCTTGCTAAGGCTGCAAATCAGGCGCTCTGTATCTTGAACACTAGTTTTCCATGGTGGGGACAGGAGCATGTGAGTAAATGGCAGATTTATCCAGAGTTACCTGAGGACATGTGTGGGATGTTGGCCTCCTCCGGCCATCCTGCCGAAGAGGCGCTCGGCTCCGCATGGTGACGGGATGCAGGAGCACAGGACAGTGGGAGCAGCTGGGTCCGAGGTGTGCTTCCATTCTCCTCTAAGACCTGTAAATAAACATCTTGTGACAAGGCTGTGTTTTTAATTCAGGAGGGAGGAGAAGGGAGTTTCAAGCTGTTCTCTTCAGGCAGGTTCTACCTAGGAGCAGACCAGGGTGGACACTCGGCTTCCTTTGCAGTTTCTTACAGCTCCAGGTCCCCCCAATACCCCAAGATCCCTCATCTCAATCACAGCAAGATTCAGGAATGAGACACCAGCTTCTCTTGTTCAGTACTATTTTTATTTCCCACTTTTCCCCTGGTAACTGTTTACACACCTTACAGTGCACTTTGCTGCTTATGGTTATTATATGGCTATTATTACTCTTACTTTCCTAGGCGAGCGATCCCCGCTCAGACACCTCCGTTCCAACCACACGAGCTCCTCCGTGCCCTGCAGCCCAAGCGCTCACACAGTGAGTCACCGAGGAAAAGAATCCCCCACGTGCAGGAAACCAGGGGGCAAAATACGAGTTTCATTCATATTTGTCAAGAGCTGCGTGAATGGGAGGGAGGTGAAAAGCTTTCAGGTATTTCCAGCTTGACAAATACCTGTAGGACTCGCTCCTAGCGGACTGACATTGTACTTAGGATTCACAGGAAGCTATAAAACACGTCAAAGTGGTGGCAATAGAATCTCGACTGTTTCTGAAATAGATGAAAGGCTGCTTCAAAGTCTGGCTGTTTACGCAGAGTCTCTCTCTTCATCTGTTAATTGTGGAGAAGGCTGCAGGAGCGTTTGCATGCGCGCCTTGGGAGTTGGAGCCGCTGGGAAAGGAAATGGTTTTTAATGTAGATGTTCACTTTAATTCTGCTCTTGTGGCGTAACAGGCTCTGTGCTACCTAACACTCTTAAAAAATTATTAACATTTTAAAAAAAGTAAAGTATTTTTACTTCTTTTTATTAACTGAGCAATCCTATTTTTGAACATCTGTGTCCTCGTTTTTTTCATTAAGGTCTATTATAACACAATGCTTCTTTGTATCAATTAAGCTTGTTATTAGAGTTCATAAAATAGTTCATTTGGAAGCAATTTTATTCTCAAGTAGTGCCTTTTTTTGCTTAATGCAGTAATTCATGAGAGAAATGTTTTTAGCAGTACGAGAGGACTTTGGAGTTTTGCATGCTGTCTAAGATGCCTTCATTTCTGAATCTCCAAGTGCATTCGTGATAATCCTGATCTTTAAAATGGGAGGGCTAGGAAAGCCTTCAGATTTGGCCATCATCTTTCCTCCTCCTGGATATGCTGGTGAAAATGGCAGGGAGTCATTGATGCATAAAGCCTTCATTCTTAGAGACCTGAGTTGTACAAAATGAAATAGGATTTTCTTTTTAAAGCTGTTTCTTCTGTAGTTTCTGCAGGAAAGGCTCATACTTTCCATCTGAAAAGCAGGCATTTATTGTTTTATTTGTATTTTTTAACTTAGCTATGGCAGGCAAGGTTAAGAATAAAGTGGCATCCAGCTGCCCCGTGTGCTGCACATCAGGCTGTGTGAACATGTCGGGGTGTATATACGTTATATACAGGCACGTACATGTGTCTGTCTCTATATGTGTCTGCAGCTGGTTGCAGCCCCTAGCAGGATCCCGTTGTGCCCTCTCGCTGTCCTGCTGCCGCCACAGGGGCCTCTTTTATAAAGATATATAGGGAGGGCAGCCCCACTGCTCTGTCACACTTTAAAGGATTGCGGGCGCCCTGAAGGGAAGATTAACACGAGATTGTCCAAGTTGTCAGGACTCCTGGGGTTTCTTTCAGCCCCTGTTCCCTTGCGTGGGCTTAGGGAAGACAAAGAGGAGGGAAGGATTCCCCATGGGAGGAGATGTCAGCAGGCAGGAGCAGTGACTTCTGCCTGTACACAGAGCTCATCTGGGCCGCGTGGAGCCCAGTTTCTCAATCCAAAACTTGGAAATCTGGCCCAGTCCTTTGAGATCTAAATGGTCTCTGGTCACTTTGGGGCAAGCACTTGCTTGAGTCGGAGCCTGAGGAGCAAACGTGCCGCCTCCATGGGCACCCTCTGCAAGAAGGGCAGGGGAATTAGCAGAGCAGTCTGCAACGGGCCCCACGTTTGCAGCAACGTGCAGGTTTGATGAGTCTTTGATGCGCTGCCAGCAGCTCCACTGTTATCTCAGGTGCCTTTAGCCACGCAGCAGCCACTGTAATTTAGAGCAGCTAAAATTTCAACCACGCAACTTGTTTTGCAGCTCATGTAGCCAGGCCCACGGGACAGGGCCCGGTGTTGCTGCAAGCCGAGGCTGCCTGGGGGAGACGCAGCTTCTAGGAATGAATTTCTGGGTCGCTAGATAGTGCTGGGCATGTGGGATTACAGAGGTAACCAGCTCCGTGCCTGCAGGATCGCTTGCTCCCAGCCTCAGCGGGTAATAAATTGCTTCACCAAACAGCAATAGTCGATGTACCTACTAAACCATCTGTTCAGGACTGCTCAAATGGAGTTGGTTAAGTAATTATGCCCTAGGGGCTGTTTATATTTTAGAGTATCTGCTTGTCCTTTAGATCCTTAACCTTTAGACAAGTCCACATAGCAATGCCATGATTTATTTTCTTTGTGTGGTCTTGACCTTCTCCTGGCAGATTTCACGTTACTTTCCTCAAGAATGCAGCTTGTGCTAGGAAGGGAGGGCTATATATGAATCCCTGTTCTCCAACTGGAGTTTTTGTGTGTGAATATTTGTTCTCTCTGCTATTAAGCTATCAAATTCAGGCCCAATAATCTACCAAGGCTGGAAGGGAATCATACAACACTGTAATGTAAGAAGTGGATATTTGGGGATAATACTGTGGCAAATATGTTAACTTGACGACTTGCTTCCCTCTCTCCTCTCTGCCTGGCCTCTTTTCTCAAGACCTTAGACAGAAATCAGTTCCTGGCAAGGAACCTTCTCCTGAAGAGTCCAGACTCTTCCACTGGAAAAAGAAGCCTTATGGACCAGATGAAATGCAGTGATAATACAAGCTGTGCTGTCCTCTTTCTAGCCTCTTCTGGGACATGAAGATGCCTTCGTCCTGGTGGAGCTGGTAGCTGCCCCCCTGTTGCTTGCATCTCAATTCCCATTTGTTGTTGTTCAACCAAGATTATCAAAATTTTCCACTTGGGCGTTTTCCCTGTGTTGGCTGCCCTGTTTTTAAGAGCAGCCTCTGTGTGCTGGGACAGTAAAAGATGATATTTTAATTGCACTCCTGCACAGAAACTTTGTGGGGTTGCAGTCTGGGAGGAAACTATGTTTATTATGTCGTGCCTTTCATTAGTACATGTCATGGAAGAATACAAAGAAGGTCAACACCATTACCCGTCTCGCAGACGGAGAAACTGGCTTTATAGTTGTTATAAATGAGGGAGCTGTCTGGCCATTGCAATGCTGCCTGGTACCTTCTCTGTAGCCCATAATTGAATCTGAACTTGCCTAAGAATTTATTCTTCTCTATTGCACCTTTTGTGCCTATTTAACCTCTTTGAAAGATTATTTCTCCAGCAGTAAATATGAAATACTATTGCAGATATTGCCACGTCCTTTTTATTAATTACTTTTAAGCTTTATTATTTGAAATGGAAGGGGTGTAATTAAGCTGCTCAAATCTTAAAAATTGGTGATATTTTCTTACTAGTATCACAGCAGTGAATGATCAGAAATGGCACTGTGTTCAAGGCTGCATACGTTCACTTTTTCTGAGACATTTTCTCTTTCCTGATACAGGAATTTACCTGGAAGGAACGTAGGGATTGTTGTCTCATTTTTCGAGCTCTGAATGCACTCAATGGGAGAATTACTAAGCAGTGGGCAGTCCCACACCAAGCTCCCTTGCTTTGGAAATGCAAGCACATTTGTTACTTACCTTGGGAAGATGCCTGGCCCCTCAGTGGCAGGGAAGCTCAAGGAGCAGCAGGTTTTGGGCAAGAAGTTGTGACAGGGCCAGCTGCAACCTCAGGAACCAACTTGGGACACCCATGTTCTGCTAAGGGATCCAAGCTGCAAACTTAACTCAATAAGTTTAAATCCCATCCTGAATCTCTGCAAGACTGACATTGCACTTCTGTGAATTTAGGGTAAATAATTGGTGCACAACTGTACGATTAAGACTAATAATTAGCACACAACTAGATGAGCTCCTCTGGGAGGCGATTAAGGGTCTTCCGTAGCCCTCAACCCTGGCTGGAGGTCCCTGCTCGTGTAGGAATCGTGTTCCAGCTACCTGTGAGCTGCCCTTGAGCCCAGCAGTGCCCCGAGAGCACCTCTGGCTGCAAAGAGGTCGCCTGCAAGGGCTGTGGTACATGAAGGATCCCTGTAGTACATGAAGGGTCCTTATGGTGCATGGAAGCTGGTGAGCATCTCCCACCCCTACCAGGTTAGGCAGTTCTGTCCCGGCGTCTCTCTAAAATCATAATGACTTTTATTTAGCGTTAATGTGGATGCTTTGAACATTTCTATGGGAGTTTTTGCTGTCAATTCAGCATTAAAGTGCCATTAAAATAAAGTGTTACTGTAAGGAGCAGTATCTGCCAAACATTTCTCAGAAGAGCACTGTGCTTTACAAGATGGGTAAATGTTCGTGCTTTTCCATTTTCATGTAAAAGTCAGAGATAAGTCTTTTTATTGATTGGACAAAACAATTGAGAGGAGATGTGGGGGAACTGTCGGCAAGAGGTTTTTATGACAAGTGGCAGATCAGTATATATTAATTTGCTATTCATTGCATGTCCAGGATGAGTCTTTATTGGTATTCAGGAGAACGCACTATGAAACTGCACAGGAATATAGGTTTCTTGCTGTATAAAATTGCCAAACTATTCAGATTGAAATGGTGACTTCTGGCTGTAAAATTACATTGTGGAGCTCTTCTAACAACTTCCTTGTGAACTGCACTTGATATTTTTATGTAGCATCGTATATATCTTTATTCTAATTCCCATTTTTGAAAGCAATATTAACAACTGGGTGCAAGTTGTGGTGAAAGCTAATGGGTTTAGGTTCCTATGTGTATGAGACTTTAGAAAGTTCTAGCTGAAAGGATCAAAATGACTCATGGAGGGAGCTCGTATTTCCATAGGGATCTCTTGTATTCTGCATCACACAACTCTGTCTTGCAAGAGCTGTGCAATAAATCCTAGGATCATTTTACTGCCCTCTTCTACTCTACATTTAGAAGATTTACAGCAGAAATGGCCAACTGATAAAGATAGGAAAAAGTAAGCAATAACATAAGTGAGATCATGGAATTGACAGGATGGATAAATAAACCCAGCTCTCTGCTTGCAGGGCTGATTTTGCAAGTTTTGAGGTACAGTGTGATTCTACTTTCCACCCTTTCTCTGCGTTGCTTTCAAGCAAAGGATGGGGTAGTCCTTCCAGAGCAAATCTATGAAACTTTCATAGGCTGACAATAAATATGATATGGAACTTTAATAGAAGGTGTTTATGTGGAAAATTGTGACTTAACTAAAATTATTTGCACCATGTAGAATTTCTGAATTTGAAAATGGAAATCTGAGAGAGGACAGCAGTGCAGACACCTCAGAGTGACTTAAATTAGATGCTCATGTGAACTGAGGGAGGCCTGAGACCTGCCCAGTTCAGACTAAGGATTTGAGATCAGGTTCTCCCATATCTTTACTCTTGGCTGATCTGTTCTGATCTTTCTTTGCTCTTTTTAGAGAAAGGTTAGAAAGGTCTGAGTCAAATGCTGTTGTGGACAGGGAGGCTTTTGAGACGTTGGTCTTGAGAGAGGAATCCCTTTCCTCCCTACCTGTGTGCGCTATGGACATGTTCTCCAATGAGCTGATGCATTGCGGGATCTGGAATGGGCATGTTAGACAAAAGAACCTCTTTTTGATGGCTCTGGAAATTTCTTAATGTTTTCTGCCCTGGAAAAGAGTACTAAATGGAGTTCTTTTCTCATGCCACTACGACATTCCCAAGGAAGATTCATGATTGGATTATGTTCCTAGGCATTATAAATCAGAGCTAATGGCAGAGATAGGTTGATGGCTTGAAGTTAGTGGAAAAATAAATTGGGAAAAGAGAAGGCCTAGGGCTGACAAGACATAAATATAAAATCTAAACCCCCAAAGAAGACAGACCTTCAATTCCTAAAACATCACTTAAACAGGAAAAAAAGCCTATTATATATGCTGCTTGCTCCAATGATAGGGAAGTTGAAATCTGGGACAATGCAAAAACTGTGGAAAGCTTTTATGAAAGTGAAATTTCTGTGTCCTGAAAAACATGGACATAGAACATGCAACTCAGTTTGATATAAGTTTTAGGCTTTTTTAGGGGAAACGGATCAGAAGGCATAAAAAGCATTGTCAATATTGGATTAGAATGAATCACTAGTCAAGAAAAAAGGCTCATATGCCGTCCCACAGGGCTGGGTTGATCAAGGATGACTGTCTCTGCTTGGCCTTTTATCCTCTGTGCAGTGCTGGGCTGGTTTCACCCATAGCCTGATGCCTCTGTCCCCATCCTCTCAACTCGGCTGCCCTGGTTCACTTCTCACCTTTAATTCTCCTTTATGACTCAATCTCGGTCTGTAAAATCTCTGCTAAGGCTGTGATTCATCACCCAAATGGACTCACTTTAAGGTATCTTTTTTGTGATACAGAAAAGATCAAAAAATGTTTTTCAGAACAATATTTCAATTCCAGCAAAATTTTCAGGCTGTACATTTCCCTTATTGTTTTTGGTTGTGTTTTTTGTATGAAACTCTATGAGAATCTTTAAGACAAAATGTAAAAAACGATTTAGTTGATCATATAGTCTGCCAAAACAGGCTATACCAGACTATAGCAGACTACTAGAAGAAAATCAGAGGAAATAACTTTGATTCCAAGTGATCATTGGCACCAATTTTTTTTGTTGTTCAGCGTCGCATTGTTTCTGATCCCTTTTATCTGACCTCATACGTTATAGCAGCCTATCTGAGGGAACTCAGGCTGTTCTGAGGAGCAATTGCTGCAAGTAAGACCAGAGTGGGGATGTTAAGCACCTTATGTGAAGTGAAAGGGGTAGTTACTGGATAGTTATGTGGAATGAAAGGGGTAGAACTGCATATTCCACAGTTCTTTGACTGCATTTGGAAAATGGACTTCTGTTAGTGCTTGTGAATGAGGCTCCTCTGTTTTTCCTGGGAGAAGTGTGGTACCTCTGATGATGAATGAGGATGGCAGATGCTACATCTCTAGCCAGAGAGCAGTTGCCTTCCTTGGAAGGCTGATCTGTGATGAAATGGTTATTTATGTGGAAAATCAGACTTGGGGAGTAAGAGCATAACCGGGTGTTAAACCATCGTTTTAAGAACTTTCTTGTTACCAACCAAATGAGAGACTTAGTTTTTACAGCATAAGAAACTTTAAAAAATGCTGTGTGCCCCGGAGGGATGTTCTGTGGTGCTTATAGCCAGACAGTGTCTTGCTTCTGACCAGGGAAGGGTCTGTTGCAAATGGCCGGTTTTGTGATGGGTCTGAGATGCTTCATGGTGATCCTGACAGTGCCAATCTGTTCAAGGCCGAGCTCATGCTAGACAAATTTGGCATTATGCAGCAATAGTGTTCAGTGGGACATTGCTAGTGCAATAAAGACCAGGTAAACCCAGGGACGCAGAGCCGGGGCTCTTCTTGCTGCTGCTTCAGACAGGCATTAATTTTTATGGTGTTGTTTAGATCTGTTGCATGGCTCAGTTCAAAGGCAGTTGTTTAAAATGATGTTTCTGATAATGCTGTGTTGAAAATAAATATTGTGAGTATGGGGGGACAAAGAGAGAGAACAGGTTACGTGCACATGTTTGCTCTCCCAATTCATAAATGCAATTCTGAATCTCCAGGTGTGACTTAGAGCCGAACTGAGCCCAGTGATCTCAACTCAAAATGCACCTTTTTGGAAAACCTGCAGCTTTTTCCACAATGGCACCATGGAATTTAATGGAGTGAAATAAGCTTGTGCTCATTGTCTACGTTAATTTTGTCAGTAAAAGTAATTTAAGGACACTGACCTGAAGGAGTTGGAGTTTCCTTTCAAGAACTGAATCTGTGGCTCCACTGTTATAAATAATTCATGTAACATGAGAAGTATCCCTAGTTCTTTCAAATCCTTTGAACCCTGTGAAATCAGAAGGCAGCTCCTGAAGCCGGGAGAAGCTCCTAGGTTGAGCGCACGCACGTGTTTCCCCAGCCCACATGGATCCATAAGTGTCAGGGCTTATGGAGCTGCTCTGAAAGGGGCAGCAGGGTCTGGAGCTTTTGGAGTTGTTTTTGAGGGAGTTGAATGTTTTGGAGAAATATTGCACTAGTTTGGGGAAATATGTCCCGTATTTAAGACATGGGATGTTCTCCAATTTGCCAATATTGTTTTTATTCTGATCAGCCCTCAGGGCTAGGTGAAATAAGGCTGCTTATAAGCACTTGATACTGCTGTGCTGGAGCCACTAATGAGCCATCGGAGTGGACAAGAAGTCCATTAAGATCATCAGTATTTGTGTGATGGCCCTAAAAAGTAGAGCCGCTGTCATCTTGTACTCTTTCCAGGTGCAGTTTGTTCAGTCATTAATCTGCTGGGAATTGCAGTAATACAATGGCGGGAATTTAATTACAATATTGATTCTACACACTTACATATGCACAGCAGAAATGGAAGGAACCGAGGTTGGCGGCTTTGCTGGCTCGGTACGAGGCCACCGGGCACCTGGTGTGATGGATGATCCTGGCAGTGAGTGAATCCAAACCCGGAGGGGCGATGGTGCCCCCAGGGTCGTCAGGGCTCATAATGCAAATGTTAATTAATATTTTTTGTATTAGAAGCTAAATAAAATACCTCAGCCGCCTTTATTAGCAGTGTCTTTAATCAGCTCACTCTCTTTTGAACCCGAACAGTTTAGGCATTAAGCGCATGAAGAAAACACAAAAAATGTGTTTTATAATTTCTGAGGATTTTCTCTTGAAGATTTGATAGCCTTATAGCTGTTGACTTTTGGTTCCTATTTAATCCCTATCAGACTTGAAACACTTTATTTTTCAGGAAGGAAAACAAACCTTTAAACAGGGCTTTTAAAATGAAAGATTTTTTGTTATTTTTGAGGTAGTTATTGACTTGAAAACAAACAACGGCTTTATTATTTTACTGCTGGAAAAGTGCCAAGGCGAGAATGAACTGCCAGTGATATAGATTATATATCACACTGTATAATTAAGACAGCCAACAGTCTGCTGGAAAATATTTTATAGACTACCTTATATAATGGAAAGTTCGCAGCAGTCTAACAGAGACCACCTAATAAGACTTTTAATACGAATTCTACCCAAGATTTAAATTAAGGTTTGAACACTAGTGCTTTACAGTCTATCAGTCCTTGCAATGATTACACCTGCTTGCACAGCCTAATTTTGAAACTCTATTATAAACCCAAATTAACCTGCTGGAAAATCTCAGCAGATTTGATGTGCCCTTCTCCGTTCTCTATGGCTTGTGACCGGATCTTAGTCTGGATGGGGCCCTGGACATTCTTCTTTACTACTTTTCTGTAGCGTGAAATCAGCAGTTTATCCTCTATTTTGATATCTGTTTTTCTGTTCTGTGATGAGAAACACTGGCAAGTTCCTGATTCATTAGCAGGCCACTGAAAGATGGCAGACAAAAATGAGCTCTTTAAATAGACACACATATTCATTTTGAGCATATATGAAATCTTTAAAATTTGACTAAAATTCCTCAAAGGCTCAAGCCTGTCCCCACAGAAGTAATTAGAAATGTTGCTGTGGGCTTTATGGGAGTAGGTGGGATTGGTACCTCTCCGGGTGATGTTTCATTTTGCTCTCTCCATGCAGTGCACCCATTCTATTCTCTGCATTTCTCTAGGGTTTCTCAGCTTTGGTGTTTTGTAGCTTTATTTTTGTTTCAGGCCTTACTAAAGGCCTGTTGTTCTGGTAATGAGCTTGTACTCGCTGAATATTGTAGACCCAAGTACTTAGTATTTCAGTAAGACGATTAGTGGAATGACTTCTATATTAATCCAACTCTGGGTAAGCTGATGTTACTTTATATCTTCTTAAGTGTTAATGAGAATTTGTCTTTGTGCAGAACTGTAGTCTAGAAAGGGAATCTGCAGGAGAAATGTCATTTGTTTTCACGCTTTCCCATTTTACGGTCACATTTGGTGGCAGTGGTCTGCTTGCTTTATGGGAAAAATGCAGTGTGGAAGGAATCGGGGTTTTAATAGAAAGGGTTAAAGAAACCCTTGTGGCTGCATTTCCTGACTCTTCATAGTCGTGAGACCTTTTTGACTGCTTTAAATCTATATAGACGGACTAATGTGTCTTGTACTTGTCGTAACACTAGGCTCTCTGGACTTGTTGGCTCCAGAGGGCTAATAAAAGAATTTGTTAGCTTTAATTGTCACAATGCAAGAAAGAGCCCTGGCAGGTTGAAATGTGAGCTGCGGCTCGGTCCAGCTGGCTGCAGGACGGGGCCTTCGCGTCCCTCCGAGCAGCGCGGCCGTCCGCTCCCGCTGCTCGAGACATGGGTGCCAATGGGCAGGAGGAGCGGGGGATCCCTTCACGTGAAGGGAGAGGCCAAGGAGAGACGCACAGTGCCATGAGCTGCAGCTCTGGGTGGGAAGGGAAGGCGCTGAGGGTTGGTTGCATGTCCTCGGAGATGCCCAGGTGACATCCACGATGCTGGATCTCTCTTCCCACCAAATGCTCCAACCTAAAGAGTTTGGGCAACATCTGAGCTACAAATGCAGCTCCCCACATACTGTCTGAATTGATCCAGCTATTCAGAACAAAGAGCTGAAGGGATTTGAGGCACTTTGTTCCACTTACCTTAGAAATCCTGGCACTTCTTCTGGCATTCCTTCTGGCATGACATCTGCAAGGGTGGTGGTGCCACTTCTCATACGTTTTTCTATTAGATGTTCTCTGGCCAGCTAATAGTGTTGGAAAGATCTAAATGTGATGCATGGAGCCAATGAATTGTCCGTGTCTTTGAGAAATACTCAAGAGATTAAACTCCCTTAAATAACAACTATATTCTGGTTGTGCTATTTATAAAAGCTAATGAGAACCTGAAAAGACAGGGATTAAAAAGAATTATTTGTCTGTTGTCAGGCCCCAAGGCTGATTCGCTTCACGAGATGGAAATGTATATGCCCAGGAAAGCTCTAACACACATCCCTGTTGATAAAGTTATTAAAAATGAGAGCACTAAATCACATGGTGCAGATCTGTCCTTGTGGTAAACGTGCAGCTGTGGGTGTTCAGATGGGAAGGTGACGCTTGGCGAGCGACAAGGATCTCGTGGATGGAACTAAATGTGGCTGCTGGGTGTGTGTTGCCTCGTGGGGCTGCGTGAAAGCTCTGGAGGTGGGAGGAGAAATGCTCTGAAATGGCAGGGAGGAAAGGATAAAGGACAACGTGGCCTGAGGATTGAGTGGAAGTGAAGGAAGAGGGATTGGAGACTGTAACTAAGGGAGCAAGGGAGCATGCAAGCTTTCCTCAGTGGGAAAGGATGATTGACCCGAGCAGTGGGAGAAGAAAAAAAAAAGGAAATATTGCTGACAGCTAAAATGCAGGAGCTATTACTTGAGAGACCGACCTCTAATGGAAAAAAAATAATAAATAAAAAAGAAAATAAATAAAAAAGGCAGTAGTGAACCTTGCAGTGTTCATTCTGGAATTAGCTTGCTCAGGAAAGGTGGAGGAACAATGTTTGAAAGCTAGAGTATATTAAGGAAAATTGTGGAGGTTATTATATACGTGCTGTTTCACGTGCTGTGCAGACACGTATGTTTCCAGCACTCTGCTCCTTCCATTTCTCAGATGGACTCAAAACACATTTTGCAGTATGGGCAAAGAAGTTGAAGAAGCAGGAACAGAAATAAATTAGAAATAGAAAGGCAGAGCAGAAGCCATTAAAGGGGATTCCCATTTCCATGCCATCTTCTCCCATTCTTTGCTGGCAAATTATCAGTGCATGAGGAGGCTCCTTCACCGCAGTCCTTGTAGCACCCGGGTGCATCCACGGCCATCTCTGCGGTGGCTGATGTGGCGCTTGGCTTTGGGCCTAGGCCCGTGTGAGCCCACGTGGAGCCGTGCGAGCGCTGGGAGGAACGAGGCTGAAGGGTTGAGCTGCCGAGAGCTGGCGCTCGGTGTGGACACGAGTCCAGGCACAAAGTGAGGCCTGCGAGCCCCTTTCCCTCCATGGGGCTTGGCCAATGTTGTCCTCCAAGAGCAGCCCTTGCCTCCTGCCATGCCTTAGTGTACGTTAGACTCGCACCCGGCCTGTGTTTCAAACTTTCTGCTTATTTTGAGTTCTTGGTAGACTTATTTCCTCTATTGTTTCCTTTCCTAGTCAAGATTTTTCTTATCTGAAATGGTGTCTCCTGTTTAGGAAAAGAAGTGTGAAGCCAGTTGTCCAATAAGGCGCTTAAAATCCCATTTAAGAGTAACATTTTGGGGTATTGATTGTCTTCTGCTGGGGAAAACTGACCTCCTCAAAGACCATGCAAGAGTGTAAAATAATGGTCATAGCACTTTTATTTTTCCAGATAATAACTTAAGTTTTGTTAATTAGGTCTTGATCATAGACATGTAGTCAATAGTCACTCCTCTTTCTTTTTTTTTTTTTTTTAATCCTCCTATTTATTTATTTATCATATAATCATAGAATCATAGAATGTGTAAGGTTGGAAGGGACCTTAGAGGTCATCTAGTCCAA
>JAUBOD010000633.1:2156305-2167896 GCA_032353885.1 Nothura maculosa | reverse complement strand
ATGAGTCCAGTGCTTTGTCCTTCATATCTGGGGAGGAAAGGCCTTTGGATGCATAGAGACCCTGATCCGCCTCCATGAGACTCTCTGACTCAGAAGCAGAACCAGGAGCTCCCAGATTTATATTGCATGTTCCCGTTCCTATCCCTGCTGGGTAATCCCGTGGACTGCACCTCGGAGCAAACAAAGTGTTGTCCAGTAATGTATGCATGCACACAAACCAATCTTACGGGAATTGCTGATAAGAATGGGATGGACTGTGATCTTGTTTATTCTGATCTAGCTGTGTTGTAACTCTATTGATTGCAGGTTATATGTCCCAATTAGTGTATTTTTTTGTTTCACCATAAAATAGTGTGATTTACTGTGAGAGTCAATAATCTGTCATACTGACAAAGTACTTTCTCAGGCTGTTGCATTTGTAAGGTGGCAGGAACCGAGGTGGGCTGCATCTCAGCAGGAGCTCAGGGGAATAAATGGCCCTTGATCCTAAGAGCATTAAGCCAGAAATAGGCAAGGGTTAATTTGGTGCAGCCCTTTGAGTTTATACTAAATGTTTTTCAGTCTTCTAAACCAAATTCACTGTCAGTTTTGGCTAATATAGCTGTCTGATATATTCATAATTTAGCTTTTTTACAGAAGTTGGCCTTAGTTTTTTGTGGAAATGCTGAGGGATCCACAGTGCTGTGATATATCCAGGGCCAGTGTTCTGTAATTCAATATGACTTGTGCTTTTCCTGGAGAGGTAGGTATTTTTGCTAAGCTTACTTCAACATGAAGCAGTTATAGGCAGAATGGGATCGTGCTGCCTGGTACTGGATTCGGTGCTTTCTAAACAGTGGGTGCTTCTACATCTCTTAAGGAGAACATGCAATTTTATTCCTACCCATCTCATTTCACAGAGAGAAAAACTTTTCAGGGTAGAATCAAAGACTTAGTATGTGAAATTGAAGTGCCCTCAAAGGGTCACGGAGCTGTTCAGAGGTGAAATAACTAGTCCTAGGTGAGACAAGAAATGAAACCGGCTTTGCCAGCTTTCCCAAGCATCATTTTGGTGTAATATCACTTCAAATGATCTTGAGAGAATGCATCACAGTGAAGTGATCTGCTTGGATCACATCTACTGCATACTTGTTTGTAGTAATTACCTCTCCATCAAAGATGCTATAGTCATCTCAATTTCAGATGGAGAAGTAGAAGAATACATTCCATATATGTCAACCAAATTCTGTCCTTAACAGCTTCTTTCTAACGTGACTTCCCTTTGCTGCTCAGAGGCTCTGTTTGGTTCAACTCATTGTACAGAGTAGGAAGACAGATGAGGCAAAAACGTACATGGATTTTTCTGTTTGTAAATGAGCACTACAAAGGAGAGGATATGACATAAAATAACATCTGTAGGTTGCAGTAAGCAAAACAAGCTGCTAAGCAATGAAGAGAATGACAAGAGCATGTTGTATGTGTCGGGTTGAAATAGGACATCCGCGGGGTAAAAAGTGCTGTACGAAAACCTTTTAAGTGTTTAATGAAGGTAAACAGATCGTTGAAGTATGGATTTGATTTTAGAGAGAACAATTCTTGCTGCTTTTGACAAGAGCTTTTGGTTTGTTTATAACCAATATATTACTGTGCAGTTCTCTCAGACCCGTTCTGTGCTCTGCTTTTGTGTCAATACCTCATTTGGAGAGAATCTGAACTGATTTATCAATTAACTGCTTTGTGGAGAAATCACCACCTCTCAAGCTCCTGCACCCGGGGGTCTCCAGATGAATAATGTTCTGGAAGACCTCAGCTATTTGTAGGGGCCTGTTTGCAGCAATGAAATTGGACGTGAGGTCCAAGTGTAGAGGCAGATCTGTACGGGTTTTTTGTCCCCCCACAGGATGATTTCACATGTTTTAGTTGGCTTCTTGTGGCTTGGAATATGTCTCTAGCTAATATCCCTCATTATGGATTTCTTTTTTAAAATTATTAGGTTTTACAGTGGCTTAAAAATCCAATTTTAGAATTTTAGGGACAAATCCTTTCCTCAGTTCAAGCCACAATATCTAATGGGGTCCTCCAGAGAGTAGGAGAATTAAATCTTTCCCTCTGGGACTGGGCAGTCCCTACTGAAACCGCAGTGAGCAGAGGAGGATGCGTCCAAGGAAGTGTCAGGGCACTGACTTCGTCCTCCGGGACTTCTTCCACCCCATGGCTCCTGGGAAACAAGCCTTAGGACACTGAGCTGCAACATTCCCATGCTGGTACCTGGGAAGTTCCTGCAGTGCCTTATGCTGGAGCAGGGCTTGACCAGATCTATCCTGTTGGGTTGCTTGCAGTGACTGGACGTGATGTCTGTTGTCACACATGAGGTGCTGGTGCTGAGAGCTTGGGAGAGAAGGAAGAGGCTCCTCTTCTAGGATGTGTTGCTGTTCCCCTGTTGGCTTGTTGCTGCTGTAGTGTCCAAATACCCGTTTGCTCTGAAACGATGGCTGTTATTTGCTTAATGCAGAGTAGTGAATCACGTCCCCATCCAAGTGAGGGCCCCGGGTTTTGTCTGAATCCCAACCCAGACAGCTCCTATTGTCTTCCTCTTTTGTCTCTTATTCAAATGTGCCTGAATTAATACAGATTTTAACATAAGGCAGAAAGAAACATGCACACTTTGTAGGATTTCAGGCATTTGACACCAGAATTTTGCCAAGCTGATTGCAGTGCTACCCTCTCTCTGCAAATCTGGTCACTAAAATATGGTGCTTTTTTATTTCCTAGATCAGTTCCAGTTTCCATATTCTTCAAATTCCTTTTTATTTCTTTATTCCAGCTCTGCTATCCATTTGTATTATCTATACATATGTAGCCTTTGTTTGATTCTATCTCACTTGATAGTTCAGGAAAAAAAGAATTCATCCTTATCATTATGCTATTGTAGTATGCATGGAGCTCTGTTCATATATATTACTTGGTACTGGTATTATAACAAGGAAAAAAAATAGGAATATAAATATAATGAAATATAGTGAGGGGTGAAAGAATGGAAAATTGAACTCCTCACATTTCTTGCTATTGGTTTAACTTTTCACAGCTTGTTCTTTAAAACTTTGCAGCTATCTTAAGATTTGTTCCACAGTAAAAAAAGGGAATAACACACCAGGCACATCAAAGTGCAAGAGCTCCCGAGCTGCCCCCCTTTGCTCTCGTGTTAAAGGCTTGTTGCTGCTACCTGTTTTGAGAAAATATGAGCGTTCTGTTCCTAAAAACCTAACGACTAGCAGCTGGGCCACGTTTCCGCTGGTATAAATGGCAGTAGCTTTAACCTTTGTGCAGTGCTGCTCTCGCGGGTTGTTCAGCCTTGGGGGCATTGCGCTGAGCGGCAGGATCTCGCACGGCCACGTTACTGTCCAACCTCCTGCCGTTCACTTCTTTCTGCCCCATTTGTCGTCGTAGCGCGAGGGTGTCTCAGCAAACAACATCTGGAAAGTGACTTGAGAAGTTCCTTGTTAATCATTTATTGGTTTTAGGTTGAAGAGCAGTTGGTAAACAAGGGCTTATGTCAACTGCCTGGCGAGAGTTTAGGTTTGCTCGGAAGATCTAAAGGATGCTGCAATCGTTAAATTCTTTCCGTCTCTGTTTTGGAAAAATATTAACTTGCGAGAGGCAGGATTGTTAGGTGAGAAATTTTAGCAATTGACAGATATATGTGGCAGCCTCTTCACAAACTCGCCTGCTGAATAAAATGTTTGCACTTTTTATCATTGGTATTGAAAGCCTACCATGTCGAGTTGTTTGCTTAGTCTCCGGAGAACAATAAGTTTAGATCAGTTACTTTCAATCCTTATATTGTAGTCTGAGCACTGCCTCAGAAACGCTACTGATGCCAAAGCAGAAGCATGAATAAGAATAAAAACACCCAAGTTGCCCTCTAGAAAGGATTTGTTGGTGCCGCGTTGGGAATGTTTGTTCTCGGCTTCCCACAGTAGTGCTAATGTTGTACGTTGTTGTTCATAATGGTGTGGCATTCTCTGAATCTTAGTATTTCTTAGAAAAAAATAGTGATGTAAATAGATTTCTGTTGTGTCATGGAGGCTAAGTGTGGCAGAGCAAAAAGCAAAGGCAAGTAATAGAGCTTTAGAATTATCAGAAGGGAAGGGAAGCGAGAACTTCCCCACTACTTCACTTGTTCTAATGCACAACCATTTTGCACAGAAGAATCCCATGCTAGTCACAACGGGTCCTGAGTTAAGAATAGGTCCTACCTAACGAGTCTGCAGCTTGACGAATGTTCTCTTAATGAGTTTGTTGCAGTTTCTGGTACCAGTGGAGTTTTTGAATAGGAATGTGGCCAGGAATTGTTTGAAAACTTTGCAAATTAAAAAGAAAAAAAATATTTTCTTAGACTCCCTCTTGGAAATGACTCAGCTCTTTCTAGTGACATTTTTCATACTCGCACCCCAAAGATTATACAGAAATGAAAGGGTTTGTTTTGTTTTTCCTTTTAACGGTAATGGGTTTGAGAAAAGTAATAGCAGCTGGTGTTAAATGTTCTTACCCAAAGCAGACACGTGCTTGATTTAGTTCTGATGTTTCTATTTTTTTCCTCATGTGCTGAAAGATTTCTCTGTTTCTTCTTTCTCACCCTATCCTGCTTGGACTCATTGATACCCCTTCCCTACCCCACACAGACCTTCACTTTAATTTCACTCATGTAAGTCTACAATTTATTTCCCATTCTTATTTTTCCATGCTTTCCAACCTCTCTGTCTGCATGGCAGTCATCCTCCATAACTAACTGTCCTCAGTAATGCTGTTAACTCCCAACCCTACTGTGATGGCTTCAGTTTACACTTAAACCTAATGGACTTTCTGATCCTCAGCTACTCAATTCCTTTCTGTTTGAGCAGTATTAAATGACTTGGTCCTCTAAGTTCACTCTTAATATTAAAAATGTCCCTTTTTAGGTAAACGAGCACATTCAGAAGATCTAAACAAACTCACAAAATTACTACAGCTTGTTGAAATTATGCACAGGATAATCCCGATACCAGGGATCATTTAAGCTCTCTGTGGCCACAGTTTTTCTTGGTGTGTGTTGTTATCACAAGGAAATTTTGGCTTCCCTTGGCCTCTAGACACTACTGTAATCACTCACTGATAGCTAATTGATAACCGTTATCTTTTCATAGTCTTGGACCTCGGTTTTTCTTATGGATACCAGTGCATTACAACTGTGACGTGACTGATCTTGATTTACACCCACCAAGAGTGACCAGTGTTGTTTTATGACAACTGATTTGTCCTGCATTTTGTAAAACTGATTGGTGGGAAAATGGCACCAACGGGACCCGATTGTGCATTTCTAGCGTTGATAGAAAATTTCAGTTTTTATGATTGTGAGTGCAAGGGATTGCAGGAAAACTGCACTGAAAGAGATCAAGAAAAAGAAGGTAATATTTAAGGATTATGGATATATTCTTTTGTGTTGTTTTTGAATGCTTGGTGAATCTTCACCACTGCATTATAATTATCTACTCAAAAATCAGTCAGTTGATCAGAGTCTCTTTAAGATGAAAGGAAGAATTAGGCTTGATAATTATTAATTCCATCCCCAGTCTCTCCTCTCTTTAGGAACTGCATTCGATTGTATGTGGTGCTGCTGTTTTCCATTCTCAGTGATGAATAGGTGCTCCAGATTCCTTCCTTATGTCTTCAGGTTACAGGATGAGGGAAAGAGGGAGAGGGCTTCAAGAACAGGGCCCTGTGATTGCCCAGTGAGCACTGAGTCAGTCCAGCTTAATACACAAGCACCACGACTAGGACTCCCCGCGCTTAAGCTATGTAGATCTCTCATTTTTTTCCTATAATTGGAATGAAATGCAGAGCTGTGCGACTCTCTCGCCTACATTATGTAAAGTCATTTTTTCCCCCTCTCTTCTATAATTAAGTGCACAGCTTAAGACATTGCCAAGTACTGAGAGCAACTCTGGCTTCCATGGTACCGCTCCCCAAGAAGATCACACGGACTTTGATGTCGATTTTGAAGTATGTTGTGAGGATGGGAAAGACATTTGGAAGTGGAGCACTGTTGAGGCGTTGCACTGAAATTGGCTCTCAGAAATTTGCACACAGGACTAATCGAGTAAGCAAAGGACTTCAAATAAAACGCCAGATTCTAACGATTTATGAATTTTGCAGCAATTCTGGATCTGACTTGGTAATTTTTAAGTGCTGGAAGGCTACTCGAGCTGTTTATTTTTTCTGGTGTGCTTTTGTAATCTCCCAGCCAGACTGTTTTTGTAAATCTCTGCATTACAGTTCTGGAAGAAGATTCCTTTACCTAGATCTGCCAAACCCACCAGTGTGTGGAATGGCTGGCAGGTGGCCATCCACCATGGCCCTGCATTTGTGGCAAATTGGGATGTCCTCTGGACGTCCCAGCTCATGTTAATCCATGGCATTCCAGCTGCCTGGGGATCAAATGACACTTCCTCATCAGGGAGTGCTTCTGGAATTTCCTTTGAGGAACATGTTGTTTGCTGGTGGGAGGCCCCAAAAGCACCAAAAGGTAGTTATTTTCAAAGCATTCCTGGGAGCACGATGCAACAATTCATCTGTGTTTTCCTCCTTGCTGAAGCCGTGTCCGTGCTCCTGGCACGGCGACGAGCGGCGCTTGGCGAGGCCTGATCCATCCGCCAGATGGTGGTGGCTCCTTCGGAGACGACCCCGTCATCCCCCACGGCTTCAGTCCTATGCTGTTACTTGCTGTAAATCACAGGATTTTCATGGGAAGCGGAGACAGGATTTGGGTGGAGTTTTTGAGTATTGACTGCGTGGAGAGTACTTCATTTGGTGTGACTGTGATAGGAGGCCCTCTGTGGGGACACCCTTGTGATGATGGGAAGGGGCCTGTGTGCAGAACCCCCTGGGACCAGCCCTGTCTTGATAGGAAGACAGACTGTTCCTGAGGCAAGCTGGGGTGGAAAGGGCTGCGTTTGGTGCTGGTGGAGACGTTCGGAAGAGCAATGCTCTGCTGAGCTGTGTGGGAAGCACAGAGCAGGCAGATGAAATGAGCAGTGCTTCTTATGGAAAGCTGGGAGAGGGGAGGCCATCAGGCATCCTGCCCTTGCAGGGAACACAGGAGCGGCCACACTGTGGCTGCAATGAAGGGTGTTCACGTGAAGAGCAAGTGAACAAAATGCGAGTGCCCGTGACAGTGACCAAGCTGTGTGGCAGCCAGGACGGGTCTGCTCATTTCAATTCCACATGTCTGTGCTTCTTGCCACAGCTGCAGCATCTCCTTGTGGTGTCACTGGCTGGATGGCACCAGCTGCTCTAGTGCTCAGGCTCCTTTCCTCTGTTCTTGCCTCCAAAGTTGCCTTGGGTGGATAAAGCGCTGACTCTGGGTGCTCTATTGGAATCAAGGATCAAGATCACTGCCGTCAGGCTGCTGACAGCACAGCCTCTTTTCTGGGCACTGCACGTCCTCGAAGCCTGTTGCAACTGGTTGAACTTCAGAAGTACTCAAGACAGATCAATGGGTTTCTTTCCCTGTACTCTTGAGTTCTTGAACCATTTTCCAGTGCTTTTTTATTGGTGGTTTATCTCTAGAGAAGTACTGCTGTCTGTGAGATTTACAGTACCTGAGCCTGGTGACTCTTTTTGCTCATGTTAGTGCTGATGGACAAAGATGTGCCATTTTTTGCTTCTCTGAAGATTTGCATGTGCTGTGTGCCAACAGGAGAGACACAAGTCTTGCTTAATTTGGGATCAAACCAAAGTCGCTCTCCTGAGCCAGACTCAAGGGTGTTGCACCAAACTCACGCAGAGTCTATCTCCCAAACAGATCCCCAATGGAGATTCCCCTGTGTGCTCCTTTAGGATAAGGTAGGTGTTTAGGCAGTTAGGACAGTGATAGTTTCTCTGCTCTCCATTGTTCCTGGGCAGATGCCCCAGCTGTGTAAGAGGGAGTTTTGTCTAGACTCCTGCTTCAGATAAGACTTGAGACTAGTCTGCGTTACCCTTCCTTGCAAACAAAAGCCCATTAAAGTAGGCAGGATGAAGCTTGCAAGTCAGTACTTACCTCACACGGCCCTTAATGGCTTTAAGTCACTACTATTTAATCCCCCAGACGTTTGTATAGATCGCCACTTCACTTACAGCTTCAAACTTGCAGCCTTTGGTGCCACTTTTTTATTTCAACCAAAATTTAAAATATGAGTCACATGAAGCCAAATGGGGCTTAATTCTTCAAACTGTAATAAAGTTACTTGGAAGTGAGACTGCTCAATATTTTTGGAGGCATTTAGCACTGGGTAGAATGGCAAAATGAAATTCTGGAGCCAAGAAAAGCATAAATTTGATAAGTCTAAAAATTTTCCTTCCAGACCTACATATTTTAGGGATTGATGGTGACCTCTATGAAACCAGACTGGGGCATTTTATTTAAACCTATTTTTGTTGGTGAAACTGCGTTTTGTATGGCTAGTATCCAGTGAAATGTCCAAATGTCCTGTGGTTTCTTTGCTGCTGTTAGTGTATTGCAAGTGCAAATGCCTCTCACCTCCAGAAATCTTGCAATGTTTAAAAGCCCACGGTGGCTTTTTGAAACGTCCTGGCATCAGTCTGGATGCCAGGCGGTCTTGCTGCTTCCTGAGATCTTCCTCCTTCCGTTCTGTTACCTGCTGAGGAAACTGGAAGACACCGAACTCTGTAGGAGTGTGGCGAGGGGCTCTCCAAGGCAGTGAAAAATGCCACTCCAGAACCCCCACACCTGAACTTTTGGGTCATCAAACAGCGAAAGTGAGAGAGAAGATGACTGAAATACTAAAAGTGAAAATCTAGAGGTGAATACAGTTCCTCTTTTCCTTGTCATGTGCTTCAAACAGCTGCCGTGCCCTGATGGAGACTCTGGAGGCAAAGCTGCCCCAGCACCTTGTGGTTGTTCATGGGCCTTGCTGAGGTGACCTCGGAAGTGGCAGAGAGGACCTTGTTTTCACAGGATTTAGAAGTGACTAAAGTGGGGTGTAACTTGCTTCCTGAGCAGGTCCCTCTGCAGAAGTCAGTTCCAGCATCCAACTTTTCCATTTTCCTGCTCTGGAGTTCATTCCGTTGCCGTGTGCTTCTGGGAGCCGCACATGGAGAGATGGAGCACCCATGGAGCTGCCCCTTACTGCTTGGTCCCAGCTGATCTGCTGCTGGTCTTGCAGGGATGACTCCACATGGGTGCTGTAAATACAAGCAAGTTGTGAAATGCACAGAAATGCCCCAAAAGGAGCAGGTGCGCTTGGCAGGCCCCTCACTGGGGAGCTGTTGAGCTGGGCCTTGTGGACTGGCAGAGCGGTTATCAATAACGAACAGGGGACATCCATAAAAGCTGCAGACCTCTAATGTTAACTCCCAAAGGGGAGAAGTGATGACTCTAACTCCGGTACCCATAAATACAGGAGAAGCACAATGTGAAAAAACATGGTCTTGCTGCTTGAAAGGCTGCGTTGGAGGCCTCATCTCTGCCCGTCCCAGCCAGGCCTTGGTGCAGAGCCTTCCTCGGAGTGAAGTACCGCGCTCCTATGAGCCACAAAGATCGTCTTTCACTCTCCTGAGAAAGATGTGAAACTTAAAATAAATAAATAAATTCCATGACTGAGAGAAGAGCAGATAATTGCAATTTGTCTCTTTGAGCTTTTGTGAGCAGATATTGAATGGAAAATGCCTCATATAATTGTATTTGGGAGAGCCTAGTTGCAGTCAGAGATTTATAGTCTTTTGGCTTGCAAAAACCTGCTCCCTTTAGAAGAGGGCCTATCAGCAAGTGTCACCCTGAAGGATTGGAGCCACTACAGTATTTTGTTACATATCAGAAAACGAAGTGCCAGGCTGGTACCACTATTAAGCAACAGCAGCGGAGCTGCCACTCTGAGCCTCATTATTCAAGCCTCTCTTTAGTTCAATTATACACCTCTACAGCTAAGGAAGATAGATGAAGGTCATTTGGGAGCTGTAAACCACGACGCATTGAATGCAGAACTGTGTTCTTAAACTGATTTACACCTTGTTCTCCAGTGTTGTACAGCCTGGGCCTTCGATTGAAATGCAGAGGCAGTGATTGAAAAGCCTTTTTTTCCCCTGTTCTTAGCTTCAGATCCGCTCCCTGTAATTATTACCTTGATTAGATGGTGAGAGACAAGGACTTCTGCTTTCTGGGTGGTGACAAAACCAAACGCCCAAATTTTGGGACTGTCAGCGAGGCAGGGATCACATTGGGGAGGCACAATGGTGTTTACGTCTGCAGCAAGTTAATTCTTGCCTCTGTGTATTGGTCCAGCGAGGAAGAAAAAAGGGAATTGAGAGAAGCAATTTGCCTTTCCAGGAGAGACAAAGAATTGCCATCTTGTCCTGATTTACCTCCCATATATCTCACAGCATGAGGAATGCTGTGTATATTAAAGAAAGTTAATTAAACAATGCAAATGCACATGGAAAAAAGGTCCCTTTCATGCTATTGGCAGGATCATTGGAGGCTTTACTTACATGAAACAGAGGCATTTTAAAATAACTTAGTCCAAAATACACTGTACAAAAACATCTGGAACCGGCTTCTTAGGCAGGGCTTCTGTGGGTACAAATGCTGAGCCAAACATCTGGTTACACAGGAATGCCCCAAGGGGACCCGAGCTGGAGATTTCTGGGGTTTTGCTTAGCCATAAATCAGCCTCCTGGTTCCTGGGGGTTGCTGCAGAGCTTGTGCAATGTGAGCACCTTGCTTTACATGTCAAGCTTCAGTCGCATGTTAGTTAGTGCTGCTGCTGCTCCAGGGAAGCAGACACCCGCTCAGAGCGGGTTAGATCAAACTGAATATCCGCTTGTGTTCCCGGGCTGTTCTGGGAAACAGGCTGTCGGGCTCAACTATCCAGTACATGAAAAGGGCAGGAAAAGACAGTGAAACCAAAGCAGTTGGAATTCTTTTCTGAAATGTAGTTTGAGTACTCTGCATTTTTTTATTTAGAAATAAATTACAAGAATAATCATGATTTTCCTTAACAAAGAGAACAGGAGTTAGCATGGGCCACATGCACTCCTTGTAGTTAAACAAGGAATACTTTAGTGGGTTTGTGCTTCTATCTGTAGATCTGGACCTGCCTCATGAGCTTTTCCTCTTTTCTTATAATAAGGTTGACATAAGAATTCGTTCATGGTCATTAATTTATGGTATTTCAGAACTTGAAACAAGTGGAGAGTTTTTTTTTTCCTGATATTTTTACTGAGTGGATTTAATCACAGAAGATGCTTTGAAAGATTAATAATTTATAAGAATATTCTGAAATATTTGAAGTTGCCTTCGTAAGTATATGTCTAGCAGTTTCATTTTAAGAATGACTCCTTTTAAGTTAAGACTGTTCTCTATTTTGTCATCATTTAGCTGTTCTTATTTCAGTGAGTCCATTCATAAATCCTCAGCGATTTTATTACTGTGACATTGTATTAAAAAAACAAACAAACAAACAAAACAATTTTGCCACTGGTCTTCCAGACCTGCCCACCTAAAGGGCAGCGTTCAGCCTGTAAGGAGCTCCCTGTGCACCTGGGCTGGGTTCTCCCTGCTGCATCCACTCGGGAGC
>JAUBOD010000633.1:2140900-2152691 GCA_032353885.1 Nothura maculosa | reverse complement strand
AAAAGAAACACAGATGTGAGCAGTTTATAGCTTATCCTTATACATCCTCAGACAGCGCCTAAAACCTAATCAGGACAGTGTTTTGCATGAAAGCCCGAAGATGAGCAGGTCATTATGTAGCAACGTGTTGATACCGTTCCCCAGTAGCTTCTCCTAAAATAAATACAGTCTCTCTGCAGGTTTGCTATGATTGGATTCTACTGCACTGTAATATGTAAATCATAAATTCCAATTACTAGGGCATAAAAATAGAAGGTGATATAAATGTCTTAGGCAAAAGTATGCAAGTAGCTAAGATGCTAAAGTAAACAATGTTTAGGATAACTAAAACTACGTGTTTTGTTACGGTCCTTGTTGTGATCCAGCATCTCCTTTCCTTTTCCAGAGAACCTTACCACCCCCTCTTGAACTGCTCTGTTGTCTGCTGTGTCACCCACCTTGTACCACACGCTGGCTGTGGCCTCCCTGGCTCTTTCACCTTTAGTGCTGACCTGTTGATCATGAGGTACCTATGTCAGAGCTGATGAGCACGAAGGTGTTTTGAGTTGTGTTCTAATGTGTCACTTGGCTGCCACTCAGTGCGACCTGTGCTAGGCCCAGCTCCAGCAGCTCCTACACACACAGGGAGCCAGGGCAGGGCTGGCCAAGGAGGCCATGGATGCTGAACAGTGGAGCCTGTGCATGAGGCAAGGGTGCTGGCTGCTGTAAAACGGGCGAGCGCATGGGTGCCAGCTAAGTTAAGAAAGAAAAGTAGTGGGACTTGATCTTTTGCCTATGAAGATCATTTAGTTTGGTCCTTTAAATATGGAAAAACAGTCCTGAATTGCACTTTTTGCACTATCTCGATTCTTTATTTTCCTCAGGCCTCTCTGTTCCAAGCTGTTCTGGTTGCCTGAAGCCAGTTTCTAGTAGGAATGTGGTCCCCGTTTGCACTGTATTGACACTGCTTCAACATGCAAGATGTGAATAAATTTTCTGTTAGAATGTGTCCTAAGGTGAGTTTCACAGCCAGCACCCATTACCATGTACCAGGGAGACCAGCCCATCACTCTTGAAATGCATTGACTTGACTGACATAAGTAACATCACCACTCATCAATATTATCCACGCATCATCTTTGGAATAATTTATTCTACACTGAGGTGTCACAGAAGGTTGCAAGTTATTTTCTCACCTGCCTAAAGGATTTCAGCAACAAAGAGATCAAGGAGGAAATGTGAATTGCACCAACCTGCTATTTAATTCTAGCCTTGCTATTTTATCTCCACATCATTTAATGCTGTGACAAAGAAATCCAGTGTTTTCTTGCTATAGAAAACCTATTAGTTTAACTGTTATCCTTTGATAAGCATATAGAGGTTTGGAAAAGGAAAGGATTAAGGCAAACATTTTCAGAGATGCCTTGAAAATCTGTTTTTTTTTTGAATTCTAGTATAATATTGGTATCTAGTTCTTAAAGACTCTATGAAGAACCCACCACAGATATTTGCTTGCGTTCTGAACAATGCAAAATCCAATAGCTTTAATAATTATGTAGCTGTCCATTATTCATTAACATTAGATTCAAGTTTCAACTTCAAGTTGAAAAAATGTACCATCTAAAATATAAAAACTATTAGAAGCCTTGAATCCTCAAAAAGAAAACATAGACCTGGAAAGCTTGCTTAAAAGTACTACTGATTTCAATATATTTTGTGCTAAAGTGAAAGAATGAAAAGTCTGTAGCTAGCTGCAGCAGAGTTTACAAAAGTGCTTAAAGAGGTTCACTGTTATTGTTAAGAATTATATTTCTAGGGATAGGCCTTTGATACTTTTTTTTTAAAAAAAAAAAAAAGAAAAAAGGAAATGTTTGTGCAATACTGGAAAAAAATCCTATCTCTGCTCTCTAGCTAGACCTGAGCCTATAATACAGTGGGTTCCTATCATGATCTTTCATTCTACTCAGCCCACTATATTTTTTCTTGACACAGCAATTACTACTTAATCTTGTTAGGATGGATGGTAATGGAGCCTAGTTGTAAAATATCCCTTTGTATTTTTTCTTTTATTTTGTTTTGAATATATTGCTTTGATTTTTATCACATTTATGTGCACATCAAAGGGTAATTATTCATTGTTAAAGCCAATCTGCAATCAATGTCATTTCTGTATTTTGTTTACCCAGATTAGTGGTTAGATCCTGCTCATTGATTCAATAAGAGCTTGACTTACCCTCTCCCCTCGTCTCCCCTGGGTCTCCGTTTCACAAAGGAGTGGCTTGTTCTTGGCCCTGGCCTTGGTGCACAATGAAGAGCGTGTGATATGGATTCAACGTGCTCTGAGGAAAGACCTGGTGTATTTACCTAACCAGTCAATTAGGGCAGGGCAGTGGGTAGCCCCTTCAAGGGCTCTGGGAAAGGAGACATGAAGGACAGGGGCTGGCAAGGATGGAAGGAGAACTGTAGGGAGGGATAGGAACGGTGAAACTCCCAAACAAATGACTTGTCAAGAGGCTAAGCTGTGGTGTCCAACTGCAACCCTGTTGTTGTGCGAAGGCCAGGAGAGGCTCTGCTTGTGGTCAGGAGCTGCAGGGTATGGAGATGTCCAATTAATCTAGACATATAAGTGGAAGAATGATGTAATGTACTCAGTGCTTTGAGGTGCAACGCGGAGGAAAGGGTAGAACCAGTCCTTCCTGACCTTCAAATATGTGCCGCTGCTTCAGAGTGGTCCCGGTTTCGAGCAGTTTTCTATGAGTTCACTAGAAACCTTCCTCTCTCCAACTGTGCTCTCCACCCTTTCCTGTGACTTTACCACTTGTTCTATTTCCCCTTCTTTGAGTCCTTAATGAGTAGGGCTTTTTTTCCCCCCCACAAGCTGCATTCCTGTTCTGATGAACAAGAAACTTAATGTAACATAAAACAAAGAAAGAAACTCCTTTTCCTATTTCTCTAACTTGACTCAAGCTATCAGTTACCCTGGAGTAAAGTGGAGATTAATCTGCCCCATGTGTACCTGCTTTATTTAACACTAACACTCAGCTTGCCTTATCAGGCTCCCTGTGGAAGTCTTGATCACAGAGCTGAAAGAGGAATAAGTCTCTGTTGACTCTTCCTAAGGATCTTGACGTTTGGCAAAGTGCTCGCCTTGCTGGTTCTGTGCCAAGGCCTCGCAGCTGCTGTTGGCTGATATGGGATGGGGAGATGAGCAGGGGAGAGCCCGACCTGCAGTGGCCCCCATTAAGGAATGCTAGGAAAAAAAACAAAAACAAAAACAAAAAAGAAACTCCAAAACCCACTGAGTTCATGGTAACACTTGGTCACCCAGATCTAGCAGGGAGTGACTGCATGGATGAAGTGGAGTTTCAGTGCTGGAAAGCGACTAGGTGAGAGCATGCCCTCCCACTGTGTATTTCAGTGGGAGTAGGTGATGTAGTTGGTTCTTTCCTGGCTGTCTATGCCAAAAAGGGTGCCCTTCTTTGGGTCAGCTGAAATAATCCTCTTGCTTTTCAAGTCCTTCCACAAGAAACTTGGGTAATGTGCTGCATGCAAGAAGTTGTCCACTTAACTTGGTCTTGGCTGGTGGCGCTCAGGATAGAACATGTTTCTTATTTTGTAAAGGGCACTTATGAATAATAATATAGTAAATTTTTAATTGTTTGATACTAGATAGTAGATCCTCAGTCCTTTTTTTAAAAAAAATAATTTCTCACCCTTAAATACAACATTGCCATTATATCATTTTCATCTCAAGCTACAGCTGTTCTGCCAAGTTGGACTTTTTTTTCCCCTATTGATTTTACTCCTGTCTAAAACCTCTCTCTGTCACTCTGTAATAGAATAAAAATGGGCTAAATCAAGCACTTTATCCAATCGATGACTCTTCATACTTGACCAAGAATCTCTATGCCAGAAATAACATTCCACAGTTTGGAAGCGATAAGGATGAAAAGGTCCATTACACCACATTAATCACTGTTCCTTCGTTCTTCAGGCAGGACGAGTTCCATTGCTGTTTATTCCATGACTGGTGAGGGGGATCTTTGAAGCCTGTCTTACAGCAGTGACCTCAGGCTCCACATGCTGCCTTTGACTTTTCGAATGGCTTTTGCCAGAATATGAGCCCATTGGTGTGTGTAGTTCACAAAGGCACTTGCTGGGACTAAGCACAGTACAAATGGAAGCCTGCGGTGAGGAGAGTGTAATTTCTCAGTGCCTGACCTGGAAGGAGAGGTGTAATAAGTGTATTATGAAATCAGATTGACAATTGTGCATGGAAGCATGCAGAGAGCAGACATTGCCCCTTCATTGAGGCAACTCAGGAGGTGCTCTGGAGCAAAGCAAGAAGACTGTTAAAATCCATCTTCTTTTACTTGTTGCAGAAGGCAGGAAACAGACCAAAAGGGTGAGAAGTCTGGGGGTGGCGAGAGCTCACCAAAGAGCATGGTTCAGCTGCTGCTATGACAGACAGGAGAAGTAAACCTTGTGCTTGATTTGGAGTAGGACTGCTCCTGTTGCTATAGGAAAAATGACAAAGCAGCAGTGAAAGAAAATCTCTTCTTTTTAAGCTGAGAGTTCATCTTCCATCATGGTACTTAGAGCTCTGTCTATAACGTGTCTATAATGCTCGTGAGCGTCCTGAAGGTTGAGGTCTACCCTCACACCAACTGAGCAGGAATCTTTATTTATTTATTTATTGCTTTGTTGGTTTTCTTATAAGCAATGAGAAGAGGAAACAGAAGTGGTGCTGCTCAGTCTTCAGTGGTTTAATGGAATAACCACTTGCATGTTCTATGGAAGGATGATCTGTCCACAGTTGTGGAGGAAGGCAGGACATCATGAGGAAAAGGGCTTGAGGTTGATGCAATCAGAAAATCAGGCTAGGTGTGGGGGACTGCAGTTGTAATCTGCTCTGTGGATTTCACCAAGGCTCTGATGCAACAGACTCCAAACCTTTTTGCTCTTTAGCTTGTTTTCTTTTTCCACAGGAAGAGACGAAGAATCTTGTTTCTCCTGTCCAGACCCAAATGTACTTTTGAGATACTTTCAGACCTTCCATAATCCTGGAGAAGGAAGTTTATCTAGGGATAGGAATCTCCTGGCAGGATAAAAGTATGACTTGGATCCCCTCAGTGAAAAGAGGATACTCAATTGAGGCTTTAGCTACTAGACTATATAAGAAGTGTTTTCTACTCACATCTGTCCTCAAGCAACATAGCTAACATCAAGATTAAATTATATTTGAACAAGGGCTTTTTGGATAGAAAATCTGGCATCACCCAAAATAGAAGTTAGATGCCTGAGTCCAAAATCCTTTATTCAGTAGATTGATTGCTCATGGCTAGTGTAGATTTAATGCCAATGCAATTGAAATTGCATCTTGAGAAAAAAACAGGGTTCTGCTGCACTTGATGAATGGAGAATTTTGCCTGGAGTTATTTTTAAACATGCACAACCTGGCATTTTACTTTGGATATTCGCTCCCTCTTTTCTCCTTGAAAGTAGTTAGACTTAATATAGCTTTCATTCCACTTCCGCTTTGTGAAGCAGTGCTTACCAAGTAGGTAAAATGGAAGATTACATGGTACGTAGCTGTGATCAATAATTAGAGCTGCTTTGCATAATCTCAGGCTAAGTGCACGACTGTCAGGGTGTTTCTCATTAGAAGTGTGTGGAATATTCTTGATTTCATTTGCTTTATGTTAACAATTTCTCGGTGTCTCTGTTATTCCCTGCACAGACTTGCTCAAAAAAATTTTTTTATATATTCTGCCATATCCCTGTTGTTGTGGATCCACATTTATTGTCCATTTACTTAAACAGATTGCATAGCATTCAAAAGTGAAGATGAAAATATTTTCAAGGATTTACCATTTAGAAGTGGTATGGATTTTTTTAAAAGCCAACGTTCTTGGTATTGAGTCAGATGTTACGAAATGTAGATACATAATGTGGTGGCACTTCTATTATTCATGACAGATCAATTTTCAATAGAAGGCTGTGGCAAACAATGCAAAACAGACTGCCACAAGAGGTTATAACAGAGATAGATCACAGGTGACATTGGTTTGTGTAGAAACTACAGGCAGATAAAAACAAATAAATTACCGGGAGAATAGGCTTCTCTTCTAGTGCTGTTGGCAGAAGCATCAGAATGTTACTTACTTGTTAATGTTATAAATAAAAAAGCACATGGAGAAAATGTCATCAGAAAATATTTTGGACTCTAGATCATTTCCTGCATGTCTAAGTAGTTCTGTAGTCCTTTGGGGGAAAATAAGCAACGATATTCTAAATTTGAAATTATGACTTACTAAAATAGAGCATTTGTGCCCAGATACTTCCTTGCTTCTTAGCCTGAGTGAAGCTTTTGATGAGTACTTTGTGTTTATATGTGGGGTGCAGTGCTGATAAAGGAGAGCTCAGAACCCCCCCCAGTCTGTTGGTCCATCTTGGGCAGGAACAAACTGTGGAGGATTATAAAGAAGCAGTTTGGGCTTGGTCTGTTCTCTGTTCCATCAGCTCCTCGCCTGGTTGGGCCTAGTTGGGTTGGCATCAGTTTAAGTGAGAAGAGGGGTTCATACTTGCTTTTCTTGACTCAGATAGGAAGAAATAAAGAAGAGAAGCCCAAGGATGAAGCGAGGAGGTGAGCGGATGAGGGCGAGTGGGCGATGTGGATGCTCTAATATCCCTGAGCTCCCCAGCTGGACAGCCCTTCCACTTTCCCGGCCTGACGCCTTCCCTGAAGACCTTGGATATTGGCTGGTTGCAGAGAGCTGCGGCGGCTGCAGATTGTGTGTAATAGTCGTGATGGTCCATGGGGGCGTTGATGACAGCCAGCAACTTCTCCTACACATTAGTTTTGATTATCAGTTCTCGGGTGGCTACAAGGTCCGGGTTTTGTGAAGGATGTTTCTTCACACATAGTGAAATAGATATCAAGTTGACCTAAGGGTTATTCGCTCTAAATTTCCTTTGGGTTTTCTTCAGCTGGCTGGAAACAGGTTGTTTCAAGAGAGATTAGTCTATCATAAATCTTCTTTCACTTCCTCTTCTGCCACAGGCTTTTTACTTCTCTGTCAATGAACTTTGATTTTTTTCTTAAAACTATTCTTAGTTTAAGCCAGATTTAGAGGAGTTTTCATAGCTATTAAGCTGATCACCACAGGATTGAGAGTTCAACTTCATTTCACCAAGGAAACGCTTCTTGGATGCTCTGACAGCAGGAATTTTCCAACACACCATAAAAGTACCTTGGCTGTATCGCTTCAGTTTTGGTGTAAAGACTCTTTTTAGTATGATGATGTGGGGTTTGCTTCTCACCATCAAATTTTAGATGATCTTTATGAAGGGATTAAGAAGTAAATGATCAAGTCTTGTAATATGATGTCTCTGAGTGAGCCAGCTATCCATGAGTTAAGTGAAGATATTACAGCTGTTGCTTTATAGGTCAGGAGTTCTTGAATTTCAACAGACTTAAATGTTCGCCTATCCCAAGGGGTCGACCTTTATATTAAGTATCATTTGTCAAGGATTAGCACAAAATTAAGTTTTAATTGTACTGTAAGAGGGAAAGTTGGTTTTGTTTGAAAGAGGTAATAAAAGGAAATTTATGTGCCTGACTAAATAGCAGAGTAGGATTTGGAGACTAGCAGATGCTGGCGTTTGCTGGAGAAGGGGAGGGCGGTGAAGCAGAAGAGAAGAGATGGGCCCTCTGTCTGCCGATAACCTCCTGAACTGGTGGGGTTCTGGCGGGGTCTCCAGCATTGCTGGATGACACTGCCGTGCGTTCTTCTTTCTGCTGGACCTCCCAAGGATCAAAGCACTCAGAGCCAAGCCAGCTCTCACGTCTTCGCTCGGCAGGAAAGCCCACTCTTCACTTGCACTCCCAGTAATTTGGGACTTGACTGAGATTGCGTTTGACAGTAAAAGAGATAAAACTTTATCATTTGGTGTCATGATTCAGTACATAGCCCAGAAGATAGATGACTCATTTCGGAGGTTGATGAAAATGTATTTGTTCCTTTGCCATGGTGTGATCTGCTGTGTTTTCAGGCAACACTGCAGTGTAAGTAACATCCATTAGCACGACACAGCTGTCTGCTGTCTGTAGAAGAAGAAAGCACCAGAGCAGAGCAGTGTTTCAACATACATGTGTGTTTGGTTCATGAAGAGTCATTGGGTGCTTGGGTGGTGGGACAGGGATGAGCCTGGAGCAGCCCCTTGGTGGAGGGCTCTTAGTGAATGTCCCTTAGGTGAATGATCCCCAGGTGTCAGGACACGCATCCTGAGTGGCACTTTGCTCAGCCCCATTACAGCTGCTTTGTGCAAATAACCAGGCTTGGAAACTGCAGCTTAAACCGGAGGGGAAATATTCCTCCCCGTGGGGCTGGAGAAAATAGCGTTCTTTCTGTCAAAGAGCAGCCTACCTGCAGGGAACTACTTTATGCACTTCCATTTTTCCCCATGCAGTTTCCTAGGCTGCTTTCCTTCGCAGGCTTTTGCAAATCCTAAAATCCAGAACGAATCTTTGCGTGTTTTACATAGTTCCCATAATAATGTGCATTTTTTTCTACAGGAAAAAAGGAAAAATTAAACTGAAGGTCCCAATTCAGTAATGCACTTAAGGAAGAGCTTAAATCTGTTTCTGATCCCTGTCTCAGCTTAGCGTTTTCTTCCCCTTTCCAGTGAACTTATGCTAATAACTGGGTAAGAAAATATTTCACAGCATATATTTTTGTGAGACAGCAATTTTCAAATAGGTTGTAAGGATGCAGCAAGAGACATTGTCCCTTTTGTAGGGCGTTTTTTTTTTTGTTGTTAGTGTGTTTGATAATACTGCTTTAAAATATAAATTCTTGAAACAAAATCAAATGACAAATGAGTGGAAATATAATGAGTTCCACAAAAAATAAAAATCTAAATAACAAATGTTTTCCTGAGCACATTATAAATAATCCTGGTGTATTTGCATTTCTTGTCATAAGCCACTTTAATTATCTATTCAAATACTGTCCTTTAAGTCAGGAAGTACCTTATTTTCCCTTGGAGAAAATCTGCTGAGATTTTGCTCTGTTTCAGTTAATTCTGTTCATTTAGATATCCTTTATATATCACAGGAGAATTTTTTTTTTTATTTATTTACAAGTCAGGCCCTGATTCTGCTTCCTGATCAGCATTTTGTAATCCAATTTCTATTTTTCCTCCTCTCCCCTTCGCCTTGCAGTATCAACCTCCCCCAGGTTTATAGAAACCATTAACTTAGTTATTGATGAGGGGCCCCGCTGTGCAGCTGGTAGCCACTGCGCTGCTCTTGTCCTTCACCCGGGTCATTCCCACCAGCCTTAATGACGCCTGCTCTCCCTTCCTACAGGATGCCATCTCTGCCCAAGGATACAAAATGGGGACGGACAAGATAAGGGTAAGATGGACCTTTTGCTCAGCCGTCCTTCTCTCAGGTGATTTTGAACCTATTTTTCTTCCACGAGGGAAAACCTTCGCTTCAAAACAGGAGAAAGCATTTCTGAACTCCCAGCCACTTCTCCAATAAACTTTGCCTTGCCCCTGTATTTGTGTAGGCAGTGATGGGGATGCAGCATGAAGCTGTGCTTAATGAAAAGCAGACTTTTCAGGGGAAGAGATGCAAACCACTCACTGCAGACTCAGGCAAAGTAATTCTTTTGCAACCTACGCTAATCTGCTGATATTCCTTAAACCCCGTAGGTTACATGTTAGTGCCTTTCCAGCTATGTAAAACCCGTGTCTCCGGGATGCTTTGCCACACAGGTGCAGGTGACGCTCGCGTGTGGCCTCTCCAGTGCAGGGATTTCCCTTCACCTTGAGCGTGACAGTGCCAGGAACAACATGACAAGGCCATGGAGAGCAGCACAGTTTAAATATGCTCAGCAGTTAGCTGGCTGTTTGATTAGCTGTGAGCTGCTGACATCTTCTTGCCTGTGCTCCTTATGAATGGACACAGGAAAGAGGAGGTTGGTCAGATGAAGCATCAAGCAACAAGTGATGTGTTCATGCTAAAGAAACCCCAGCGTGCTTCCTCTTTTGCCTTTGCACCGCGTGTCTTGCTCTTGCATTGTGCCTGATGAGACGTACTTCCCTGTAAGGCAATTCACCCCTGGCACCTTGCTAGAGGATTAGAACAAAACTTACATGTGCTAAAGCCATTCTTGGGGAGAAAAGTGTGCGTTCCTTGATGGGGGCTTGCTTATAAGTTGAGGGCAGATATAGCGATCCAGGAGAAGGCAGCTATGCACTCGTTGTGCTGAGCTTAGGCTGTCACGAGGAGAGGGAAAATGCAACACAAGGTTAGTGCTGCCACTGATCAGGACGCAAGAAATCACTAAGCTAAAATAAGTGATGAGGAGCCTGAACTTCAGCATGCGCTGCACATTTTAGAAAGATAATTCCAAAGGTTTCCCAAGGTGAAAAAAAGGTAATTTCAGAAAAGCTGCACCTTTCCCCACTTAGACTGGGCTTTTTATACAGGAACCGTTGGGCTGTCAGGCTCAAATCCCTGCTGAAGTCAAGGGGAGGTGCAGGCTCCCTTTCGAGAGCGTGTCCTTCGGATGACTTGAAGTGTCCTTCACGGACAAGTGCTTTCCCCTCTCCCTCCCAACCCCCTGCTACTTTGACGTGAGGTACAAGGAGATCTTAAGAAGATGGAGGAGGAAAACTTCAAACTTGAACCTTCTGGGTCATTGTTTTATGCGCTAAAATAGGCTCAATAGCAAGGAGACCATTTAAAGGCTTTCATTTTTGTAACAGTGCTTTAATGAGAGGTATATAGACTTAAATTGATCTTTTCACCTTAGGCTTTATCACACTGAGAGGGTAGAAGTGTTTCTCGGTGCTAAAGTTCTGCTCAAGTACTCTGTAAATAAATACAGTAATAGAGTGAGTTGGCTTGTGTCAGAAAGAGGCAAGGTGAACAGAATACACCGTAATGGCAACTTTTCATGAAAATATAGCAATGCTACCAAAATACTGAGGTTTATTACTGTCCTTTGAGCTCAATAACAGTCAGTCGTATGTGGAATTATTTCAAGGATAGAGGGAAAACGGATTGGACCTAAGAATGGCTAAATTCTCCTCTTGCTTGTGGAGTTGTATTTAGTAGATGCTGCTAAGTCAGATCAATGTTTCTGTTGATGTAAAGCAATCTTGCCTTTGGAAGAAGTCTAATTTAGATACAGCCTAATTTAATTTGCTCTGTTTGGACATGCTGTATAATCTGGTGCTGAAAACCAAGCCTTAGAACAGATTTTCTTGCCCATACTGACAATTACACAAGCTGAGTGGTTTTGCCTTTTGGGACTGCACATTCACATCTTTGTGGCAGGTTTATATTCATTTTATTTAGGTGTCAAGTTAAGCTTTATGTGATATCCACTTGGGCAGACAAATTAGCTGTTTCTTTTCTCATTAATATCAAATAACTTTATGGGAAACCTTCAGGAATATTACCTATGTGTATATTCAAGATAGATTGCTCATAAACAAATACTTATGTCTTTATTCCTAAAACATCACTTATCTCTGAAGATAGTATCACACAAGCTCGCAAAGTTGTGTTCTATCCAGTGTAAATGTGATGATTACATTACCATCACATTCACAAGCTGTCATCTGTCAGATTTTACTGGTAAATATGCCGAAGTAAATATCAAAGCAGTGTCGTAATTTCTTATGTTAATGTGGCTCTGTAGCTATTAAAGCAGACTAAATACAAACACAAAATCAAATGCGACTTTATATAAAATCCTGGTGTAGGAGCTGATTTGCTTCAGTCTCAACC
>JAUBOD010000633.1:2111149-2126880 GCA_032353885.1 Nothura maculosa | reverse complement strand
ATTTCCTAACTGGAGATCCATCTAGCCCTTTGGTTTAATCCCCATGAGACACTATAGTAAACTTAAAGCATCTCACTCTATTGATTTCTGAGCTCTGCATTTTTTACTTCTCTGTTCTGCTTAGATACCTTGTGAAGAGCTGGCCTGAGCAGAACAGTATTACAGTTTTTACTCTCAATAATAAATCCAAATCTTGTTGACTTCAAACATTTGAGCGAGCCCAAGTGTACCGTCCTGTGACCACGTGTCAATGCGAACGCCTGTGCACCCATTCTCCTCTCAGTACCACCTATTGCTTCCTCAGAGCACTGCTGACTTTGGCAGCGTGAGATGTGACTGCTCATTTAAACACAAAGGCGAAGCCAGGCGCGCTGTGCTTGAAAACACTGCTCAGTGCTGCTGTTTGCTCTGCAAGGGTACTTGGGATGCAGGCACCGCTGCTTCACCTTTTCTCTTTACAGTGATGTGGGATGAGTGTCTTTCAAATGGAAAGACAGGTGACCAGAGAGGTGAAAAAGAAAAAGGTGGTGGTGGGGGAAAGAAAACAAGTAACAAGATCAAAGACATAAATAGAACAAAATATGCACAAGAGATCTCATCGGAGATCAAAGACGTGAGCATAATTGCCATGAGTAAGACGTACAGCGCTCACCCAGAACAGTGTTTTGTGTGCGGGGAGAATTGTGCAGAAAACAACCCATTCTGTGGGAAATGCAGCGCCCGCACGGTGAGGGAAGGACGTTTATCTGGCAGGGAGGGGAAGCGCAGAGCCCGTCACTGCAGCCCGGCTGGCCCAGTGCAGGTGGCACCATCAAAGCAGCTCAAAGAGAGCGTCAAAATCTTTTATGTTTAAGAAAAAATCTGATCTGGGGGGCAAAAAATGTCCCAAACCTGTTTCTTTCATCATGCGAGATGTGTAGTTTTAAGGTAGGCCCTTTCAAGAATAAATATAGTGATGAGGTACAGGTGCTGTTAAAAAAAAAGCAATTGCTTCTGTTAAAGTAATTTAATGCATAGAGGAATTGCACAGAATATGAAGATTTTTTCCCTGGCTCTATTCACTTGGTGATTGTGAATATATTTGAGATTTCTATGGTTGTTATGTATATGTGCCCAGAGGCCCTAACAGAACGTCCTTATAAATTGAATAAATAAGTTGTCCAGAAAAAAATATAAGGAAAGTTACAGAATTGAAAGTGCAAGATGTTGATTCTTCCTAGGGAAAAGAATTCATGAGCTACATTCTGGTTAGATACACCAGAATATTGTGAATTTTTCCTTTGTAAAGGAGGATTACTCCAGCTTTATACCTCCAGATAAGATGTGTCTGGTTCTAGAATACCTTGAGCAGGAGGAGGTGGAGTCCCAGGAAGCAATGATTATTTTTATACCTTATTCCATTGGCATGAACCAAAGCCTTAGATATGAAGTTCAAAATCCAGTTACCGGTCCACAGGTCAGGCTTAGTTCTGCATGGAAGAGAGAGGAAAGAAAGAAAGCCTATAAGTTGAGCCTTCAGTCAAATCTTATTTTTACAGGAGGATTACTAGAATGGCAGCTAACATGGTTTTTTTTTTTTTTTTTTTTTTTTAATAGATGCCCCATTTTTGTGTATAATCACTTGTTACAGGGCATGTGCAGTCTGGAAATGAGTATTTCTGCTCGGTTCCTTTTTCTGGCATCGTTGTCTTTGGGAAGGGCCCACTCATGCTGGTGGGTTGACCATGGCCTTTGGGTCAGACACCGAATATCTGAGCAGTGCCTGTGTCGGCCTGTGTCACCCTGCTCTGTGAGCTGTGCAACCTGCAGCGGCGCTTCCCCTTCGTGTGGCCCTTCACCAGTCACAGTGTGATACAGTGCCTAGAAATGCCTTCAGAGAGTCATTCCTACATTTATTGCTTCCATCATAAAGGTGCTGGCTGATTCTGCTGCATGCAAGCATCTGGCAGCCACTGCAGGATTTTCTTATGGAATAAAAGTAAATTTAAAAAGTTATAATTTTCTGCAGGCACAAAATTAGCTTTCGTAGGCAAGAAGTTGCACAGCTGCTTCTGTTCTTCTCAAGTACAGTAGACCCTATTTGGATTTGTAATTTTTCCCTGCAATCTTTGTGAAATAGAGGTATAAGATGCGATTGAAAGAGAACTCTGTCCTTCTGCGGGAGAAAATACTTCACAAAAAGCACAATGTCGAGTGTTTGAGCGAAGATGATTTATGTGGTCGTAGTAAAATCATAAAGTGCTGTCAGATCAAAGATTGAGGAATGTTTATTCGATGAATATATCTGCTTTTCTTTCTGTTCTCCTGTGAGCTTTTGTTTGGAATTTAGTGCTATCAGGAATTGGCAAATTCAATAAGATGAATAAAAATATTTCTCTTTTTTTTTAAGCTGGAAGGCCTGGCAAGTGCGCAAACACACTTTGGAAATAACAAGTATTTGGAGTCTCTTGATTTTGATGTCAGATGATAAAACAATATAAAATCGTGTCCCATTTTACTCTATAAATGGGGTCTCTTGTACAAAAAGTGCTCCACAGGAATGGTGGTCGCAAATTTTATACGTGTCTAATATATTTAGCTATTTTCATTAGATAATGCTATGGGCTCCAGTTCAACAAAGTACTTAAATGCCAAAGGCAGGCACACGAATAATCCAAGGAAGTCAAGAGAGGTGCTTTTATAGCAAATACTTAAGCTTAAGTGCCTGGCTGAATAAGAGCCATGCCCGTGATTTTCATTAAGCCAGCACCAAGAAGAGTGTGTAGATTGTACAGCAGAGACAGGGGCATTAATTGCATGAAAGTCTCTGCCTTTTTACACAGTCTTTGAAATTTTGGTGCTTAGCCACAAGCAGTTGGTGAAAGGCGCCTGCCTGGCTTTGAAAACATGGTTCATTCTTGCAGTGAAATAAATGGGTTATTGGGCAAACATCATTTTCTGGAGTTACTTGGTCATTTTTCTTGCTGAGAATGAGCTATTGAACCTAATTTCTGGACTAATAGCAGCTAAAGAAATGTCATCTCCCATCACCTCATCCAATTACAGACATTCAATACATTTAAATAAATTAGTATTTCTTGAGAGTTGCTTGTGAAGAGCCACCAGGGCATCATAGGACAGCAGGAAGTCAGGAAGGCAAAGAAAACCATAGTGATAGTCTCTAAATCTGTCTCATTTTTCCCTGACTTTTTAACCTGGTTCAGTGTAGTTTTATGGTTATTCAGCATTATGAAGGCCTCGGCCAACGGGCTGGGTCACCAAAGCTTGAGCTGGATGCTAGGCCTGTCTGGAGGTCTCCAAGTAAATGGCCCCCGAGCCATTGTGAGATGCTGCACGTGGCAGGGCCCAGGACCCACTCGCTTTCTTTCCAAAACACTCTATGTTTTTTGAATAAGGTTACCCAATTTGTGAAGCTGAGCTTGGGGGCAGTGGAAGATAATGTCAAGTCTTTGGTTTCATGTCTTCTGGTTGAACCAACAATTTTGAGTATGTTTCTGCCTATCAAAATGTTAAGGCCTTCTCCCCATGGCTAAGGCCTTACTTGTGATTCCAGCAATGAAAGGTTTTACAGGGGGTACAAAGGCAAGCCAGGCTTAAGTTAAAGTGGGAATCGGGGCCAGTGTTTTGGGGTCTATTTGTATTATATTCTGCAGTGCTCACGGTGTCAGACTAGCTGGAGAACCTGTTAGAAATAAAATACCGCTTACCGAAAGGGGCTTATGTTTTCAGCTGCTCTGAAAAAGAAATCAGGAGGAAAATGTATCTGTGCTTATTCAAAGGCTGCCCAAGGACAGCTTTCATTCTTCGTGACCCACTTACATAAAATGCTTGCAGAGGAACTCCTCAGATACTCAAAAACAGCCACCCTGATCAGTCCTTCTAATCTTCGCTTTGAGGGCAGATCCAGGCTTGGAGCCATTGAGACATGCCTTGCATCCCCGGTTGCCCTCCGCAGAATCAAACAGAGAGACAAGCAGCGCTAGAAATGAGAAATCAATTCCGTGCCAATATTAAATGGCCTAGTTTAAGTTCATTTTGTTTTGAAGAAATAGGAGAAGGAGATAAAATTTCAGCTGGCTGAAATTTTCTGGACAGAATGTGAATACTTGGGGTGTTTTGTCTGGTATTTCCAGGCCCACCAGAGCCCAGCTGGTGCAGGACTCTTGTTGCTGTTTGGTGCCTGGGCACCTGTGGCACTTGGCACGTGCTTGGCTCCTTTCTAGTGGAAACTCGACCACTCTTAGAGCCTCTTCTTGGGTAGGTGAACAGCACTGACAGGTCTCCCTCTGTGTGAGCCCCTCGTCTGGAGTGCTCTCAAATCCCTTCTTCAGGCCTGTGTAGGAGCTGGTCCCTCTACTGAACTGACTTGGACCAAATACTGTTCATGCAACGTAAGAGAGACTTGGCATTCCATCTGTTGGTCAAAGCAGGAGGGATGTTTCCAGGGAAGATAAAGAAACTGAGTGTTACCAGCACCAAGGATAAGAAATATGTTTTAAAAATAGAATTTATGCTTTCTGCATTCTATTTTGGATCTTAATTGTAAGATCTGGTTTAAAAACCTGAAACCTGCAAAAATAACCATAAAAAAAAAGCAAGCACAAAGAGTGTTGCTCTGGGAGCATGAGTTTTAAGAAATTATAATTAAAAAAAGAGATCTGGCAGCACTGTGTTAACTATGCACCTTTTGTAATTAGAGAGTAATCAAAAAAGTGATTGCTGATGACCTTGTAAAACATCCAGGGATGAGTGTCACGGCTGCAGGAAGCAGAGACAGCTGCTCCGAAAGGGAACGATTCCTTCTCCTTTCCTTTCACCCGTGTCTCTGAGTTTCCTTGACCCAGGCAATCGTGACTGTCTTTCTAGCTCTATGCAAACATAAACTGTAATTTGTAGTCCTCTGGGTTTGTTATTTAAGCATGTGGTGGTCATCCACTTGTGGTGTTGCCTAATAGTTGGTTAATAAATTTGCTTTGATGTGTTTTCCTGTACAGTAAAAGGACCAACTCTTACCCGCTGTGTTTTTGTAACAGTGCGAATGTGAAGGAACTGGACACGTGGGTTTTTACGTTTTAAAACTTTCCTTTGGGGACTTTCTCTGTGCTTTAGGAGCTGTGCACGTCCAAAGTAGTAACGATTTCTCTCGTCAATATAAAAAGAACGATGGCCAAGTAGGTGTCTGATCATTTCATAGGTGGTGAAGGAAACTCAACCATTGCTGAGTGCTGAGTTAGTTCTTTGCTATGTGGGGCGCGGGACAAAGGTGGTGGATGCTGTTCTTCCAAATGCCTTTTGCCTGCTGCTCGTTGCTGCCATTGACCGAGAGCACCTCAGAAAACTAGAGGCCAGGGCAAGTATTTTTCACTGCAATTTTGCCTAGACTGTTTCACACAAGTCACAGCAAGAAGGAGCTTTGGCTTTCTAGCATACAGAGGGCTTAACTTGTTGCCGTTGCACTGAGCCTGCTCTAATATTGCAAGTCGGAGATGGTAATTTGTTTTCTGAGACATGACCAGAAGAAGCTTTATGGAGGTTGATGGATGATAGATGGAGGTGATAGAAGCAGCTGTAGCCATCACTTTAGGCACTGTCGCACAAGCTCTAAAATGTATCTCTTGGTCTTCTTTCTTTGATGACATTTTGTAGGCATTATTGAGTCGTATCTGTTGCGTGTAGCAAATGTTGTATGTAATCCCAAAGGGAATCCTTTAAGGGGATAAAAAGTTTAGGATGCCCGCAGCATTCAGGAGGGAATGGGACACAGGCCACTGGGCTCTGACCGCCTCCCCCAGAGAATGGAGGGGCTCTTGTAGGCCTCGAACAATGGAGGTGCGTGGGCTGATGCCATCTGCAGCCTAGGGCCTGCGGAACAAAAAGATGTTTGAAGACGGGCTAAATTCTCAGAGATATGGGAGAATGGAACCATCCGAAAGCGATCAATCATTAGGGGTGACATAAATCACAGCACACAACAGCCCACGGCCAGAAGATGTCAAGCACCGCCCGCGGCGCGTCAGTCTCGCTGGCATCGCCACCTTTGTGCGTTCTGCCCCTGCCCTTTCGTGGACCATCAATTTTGTTGGGCGATGAGGCTCAAAAATGCCGCCCGGGTTCCCCCATGTGCACTTAAGGCGCATTCATCCCATGACCCGGACCAAGAAGCGATTGTGAGCTGGGTGCCAAACCCGCCAGATGTTGCTTGATCTCATAATTACGTTAGTGCTTTTGCGCTATGTCGGGACAATACCAGCCAGGCTGGGGCACAAAGAGGCTCTGCAGCTCCCATGTGGTCATTGCTCCGCGCTGACGTTTTTGCCTCCAGCGCTCAGATGTTAAACTTAATTTCCTTGCCTTGATTATAAGCGAAATGATCTGTGCACAATATTAAAAAAACATTTATCAGCTGGAAAACACTAAAGGCATGGCATAAACTCGCATAAATGTTAATGAAAGGCAGACAAAATCAAGCAAGAGTGTTATGTTCTTCAGGCTTGTGCTCACTTTTACTTAGAAGAGGATCCAAAACGGGAGATGAGAATAGGGTTCCAGGGTAGGCACAGAAAGTTGTTTTGAAATTTACTCAGCTTATTTTTGCAGTTCAAAACACTGGTCTAGCAGTTCTCTTAAGTGCAGTGAGCATAATTCTCCTTTGACTTATTGCAATATTGATCTGGTATAAAATCCTTGGTTTCAATAGAAAGGCTTCATCTTTCTGCTGGTGCATATGAAAAGAAATGTGGGCTGCCCACTGTGTAAATCCTACCAAGAAATTGTTCCACGTAGCAAAGCTGGGACTGTGGGTTTAATCACATGAGTGAGAAGAGCGCCCTGTGGAGGGTCTAGAGATGGTCTGAGCGACAGGGCTCCAATCCCAGTACAAAAATATCCCTATGCAAAGCATTCAAGCAACATTATTCTTCATATTGTCAAGCTGAGGTGTGATTTACTTGGCTAAAGCTGAAACGTAACAAGGATATTTTTATCCCATTTTCTGGGAGGCCTTTGCACACCCCAGATGGGCACTGGGGCTGGTTCTGCTCTCATTCACCAGCCTCCCGTGCACAGAGCTCTGTTCCCTGTGGTTGGCTCAGGAGCTCCTGCTTGCTGGTGCTCCGTGTGGGAGCAGAATGAGCTGCGGGAGCAGAAGTTCAGGGTGCACAAGGAAGTGCCCTGAGTGCAGCGAAATGTTTGTTTTTTTTTTTTTTAAAAAAAAAATCAAGGCAACATCAGCAGTAAATTTGAAATTACAGCATATTCCTTCCCTCTTGACTGAAATAGAGCACATAAAGCAGGCACAAGGAAAATTGTAGCACAGGGCAATAACTATGAGCTAGAGTGAATATCTACGTAATACATCTGAGCTCCAGCAGGCTCTTGTAATATCCTCGACTTTAAAATATTTTCATAACAAGCAAAAATGTAGAGTTATCACATATAAGGGAAACTTTATTTCCCGCTCTATGGTTTTGAAGTTCTGTGGCCCACACAGAGCAATGGGTGAGTGTTATGTCCTAAAGTTTCCAATAGTTGTTGTCTTTGTGCTTGGTATCTGATCTGTAATAAATGTTGTTTTATCCAATGCAATTGTACTCGAGAACGTAGAACTTTGAGCCTAATCCTGAACCTCTTTTCAGAGCTAGGTATCTTGAGTGTGCACTGAAGTAGACTCTGATCTAAGTAATGGCACAAATCTGAGGTAATTTTCTTGAAAACAGTGCAATTACGTCAGCACAAAACCCCATAAAAGCAGGATGAGAATCAGAGCTTTATTTCTTTTCCAGTCAGCTCTAGAGATAGAGTATTTTCCATTTAGTCATCTGAAAAGAACTGTAAAGGGATAGAAAAAAATGATAGAACTAACTTTTATTATTTAAAATATGGGAAACTTGTCATTATTTTTCCATAAGCACGTGCAAGAAAAAGAACATGAAGTAAAATGGAAAAAATTCATCTCAGGTGCTGTCTCATGAAATCTAAGGAAGTGAAATCAAAGATTAAATCTGGTCCATTTATTTTTAAGGTGTATTTTTTAAGTATCAGATTTTTCTGCCTGAAGTTTCTCTTTACTCTTATTTTGCGAATTAAAAAAAAATCATTTCTTTTTTAAATATAAAACTGAAGAGGGAACTAAAAAGCCTTATTTAGTTGCGCCAGCACCAAAGTAAGACCCTCACAGGAGCTCTTGGGCTCTTCGGAAAGGCTGGGGCCGGTGTGTGTGGAAGAGCTGCAAACCAGAGTCCCCATTTGCACAAATGAGTCACATTCACAAATGTCACAAAGTCACATATCAGTCCCTGGCACTGAAGGACAGTCTTCTGGACTGCTTGGTCACACTGAGATGTTCTTGGTCTTCTGTTAAATTTCTCTGCCTCTCGGTCACCTCTTTTCCTGAAAGGGAAATCCCAGTTGGGAAGAAAGAGCTGCTCAGGTCCCACGGTAACTTCCAAACTCTTATGGGAAAAAGAACAAAGTACATTCGTGGAGCCTGGTTAAGGGAGGTAAATGGAGAAAATGTATCAAGTAGGGTCAAAGTGAGGATGTTGAGGAGACAGATCAGAGAATCCTTAAGGTTGGAAGGGACCAGTAGAGATCATCTAGTCCAGGCCCAGACTAGAGAAGACCCCAGAGCAGCCTGGTGCTCTGCTGACAGCAGGGTGACCTCGAGGTCCTCAGCGTGGTTAGGGCTCTTCCCTAACCATTCACCTGCATTTTCTGAGGCCTCTAAAGTTTAGGAGTTTGTGGGAACCTTAGGATGGATGAGGTGCATATTCATCAGGCTGAACTTTTTTGCTTAGTCCAGAACTGGAAAATCTTCTTGTGGGAAGAAGTTAAATGGAGCTGCTGAAGATCCTTTTTTTTTTCATGGATTATTTAAGCAGTACAAGATGATGTTAATCCTGAGTTTCTGCCCTGTTATTCAGGGAAGTATGTCTGATTATGTAAATTAAAAGATGCTGCTTAAAAATATTTTGCTTGAGAGATTGCAAAGGCAACACAGCAAATGAATTAAGATCAGAGAGCTCAAGTGAGAAGATTGCATAAGTAGCCACATGTGTTTGAAAAATACATATTGTTTACAATGTTTTCTTACAAGATTCTTAAGTATTTCACTTTGATGTTCCCTTGATATAAAATATTGCCTTTTTTCAGCTTTGTCACACAGGCCAGGCTTTAAGCTGATTCGCAGCTAACATGCAGAAGGAAACCGCTGTGGTCCCCCCCTGCAATTTTGGATTTAATTTGGTTACTTTCTCTCTGTTAAAGTGAAATGAGATTTTTCAAACTGAAAGGCATTGACTGCCTGCCTAATTAAAAATGTATCCATCTGCTGGCTGACTTGTTAATCAAAGCATGCAGATCTAAGTAGGTTGATTTATTTATGAAGACCTTATGACACTGAGAGATGTGCGTTCAAAGACAAGCGAAAATAAACGTCAGCTATAGATGTAGATACATGCAGATCTTGATGGGCTCCTAAGTAATGAATAGGAGGATTTGGGAAAATTGGCTTTGCAGGGAGCTCCTTTCCAAGGAACTTCTCTTTGGGGTTGCTCCAGGTGTTTAATGTCCAGAGTCCAAATACCAAAGCAGGGAATGTTTTGGGAGACAACTCCAGCCTGAGCACCCTCCTGTGCTCCACCTCTGTGATTGACTCTTAAGGACAGGCTACATTTTGATCACTATTTTATTTAGAAAACAGCTTAAAATATTAATCTTGATCTTAAGATTCTTAATAGTGGAAAAAAATCATTATCACTCACAAATATCATAATCAGACTTGGGCCAGATACTCTTTTTATGCTTAATTTTGTTCATGTGCTGGTAAATCTCTACCAAGTTAAGTTTCTTTCTACCTATGCTCAGCCTGTGGAAGCATCAAGTTCTAATGGATTCCTTCTCAATGGTATAGATATAGTTGCAGGCCTCAGGTAAAGTGAAGCTTTTCCCGCAGTTTATGGGCTGTAGGAAATTCCCTGTGTAATGAAACCATCGTGGTATTTGTGCATGGGGTGCGAAGCTTCCAGCATTAAATCTCACATCATTAGTGGTGCAATTCCATCGGCATGAGCTGATCCTGAATGCCATACAAATGGAATAAACCCCGTGTTTTGTACATAACGCCCTTGGCAAAGCTGAGTTTGTAGGTGGTCTGCACAGGCCACCGGAGAGGTGGGAGGAGGATGGAGAATGAGGTGGCTGGGAGCAACTTTGGAAGCGCTTTACAGCCTGTTCCCGTTTGTGCCTTGGTTGTCCTTGGGTTTTCTGCCATCCACGTACCTGGCAGCAAATTTACTCTGGTTTTGCACATGTGTTTGTGCTCCTATGTGGAAAAAGTAATTTTATCCAGAAAAGATACAAATTACGCTGTTACAGATAGCGCTGGTAACCTGTTAAATTGAAACTGTGTTTTGGAGCATGTGATAGAGTCACTTTCAGCAGAAGGGAACTCTGCTGAATGTTACCCTGCATTGGCACTAGTGCTCTGCTTCACAAAAATGTTGCTTTAATCCCAAGGTCAGTTTAAACTGGCTCCCTAGGATTTATGTTTTTTAATTCCCCATGCATCTCTCTTAGTTTCCATGTCAAGACGAGCATGTGGTTTCTTAGTGCCAACAAAACGCATAAACATGGTTTATATGTAGATTTAGCCAAGGGAGGATGTTAGGCAGAGCTGGCTTTGGATTGGAAGCATTTTTTGGAAATCTCTAGAGATTTCTGCGTAATCCTTGTGCTAATAGATGTCACCACTGGGAGTCTGTTTTACAGCTCTTGATTTGAGCATCTTATGGGTGTTTTTGGAGTGTTTGTTGAAACTTAAAACAGATCGGCATTATCTTATCCTTTGATCTGTTCCAAAGTTATATTTTCAGGAAGGTTTTGGATAATAATAAGAAGGTAGCAACTTTACCCTGCATGCTACATTTGTGAAGAAACAATCTTTCCTTCTTCTTTCTGCAGAGAAAAACTGCACTGGTAATTTCAGCCTATGTTAAAAATAGTGCAATCTCCTGGCTTAAGTTTAACAATGGTGACGGGCAAAGGAGATATCTGAGGTGTGGGAGCTGTCTGCATTAAAAGGCTGTGATGGTTAGTGTTGAAGGCAAGTTCAGAGAATAAGGGAGAGAAATTGGTTTTGATGCCATCTCTGTATGAAATAAAAGGGGCTGATTTGTAACTTGTGAATCAGGGAAAAAAACTAAACTTAAAGTGAAGTTGATCCGTGTGGAAGGCTGTCAGGGTCAGCAGGACACGGGTACGGACCTGGGGACAGTTTTGCTCTGATGCTGCAGCAGTGACTAAGATGCCTGTGAGTGACCTGCTTGTGCTGGCTGCTGTGCAGGAACGTCTCGATGTGTGACAAGGCCTGGCAGATGTGTATAAATAAATAAAGAGCAAGGAAATAACAAGTGGCATTGTGGCCCAGCAGAACAAGCACTTCTTCTCTGAATTTTTCCAAGATCTGTGACAGAACCGGGGAAAGTAGTGGCTGCATTTGTTTGGCATAAAAGCAGGTTTTCTTCCCCGCGATCCTTCTTGCAGATTTTCATTTTCTAGCTGTTATTTTGCTTTCTATGAAATTAACTCAGAATTTGCAATATTCTTCCACAAAATCCCTGCAAAAATTGAGCTACGGGACAGGCACATGTACATACTCAGTTTCTGCAGCTTGTGTTTCCCCTAGAATGAGTGTTACTGAAGCAAACTGCATGTGCCCGTTCTCTGCAGGAGCAGAGCGGTGGGCACTGCCTCTTTAGGGCTCTCTCTGATGTGTTTAAGGGTGGGCACCTGGGGTAAACTGAAATCCCAAAACAGGAAAACAGTTTTCTGGGTTGCTCTCCACGGTTGCCTTTTGCCCACAATGTTTAATGTTTGTTTAACTCGGGAAGCATAAAGCAGCATTGGAGACGCTCCTGTCCTTGTAGCTTCTTTTGGTGATAGGGTTTCCTTTGTGGGACCTCATCAGAGTGTATTATAAATTTTAAGCTAACTATAAAATTTGTGTTGTAGAGAGCAGTGTAACAGAAGCTACTAATTCAGCTGTCATTAAAATCCTGTTATAGTTCGATTATGCTTATCCCATTCTCCACGACAGTCTTGCTTAGAAAAAGCAAAAAATCTATGTCTGTCTATCTGTGCATTACCAAGTCATTACATATGCCTAGCCAGAATAAATACGCTGTCATATTTCCTGCAATCAGTATAAAGGCAGTAATAAATACCAAACCATTGTGATTAGGATCGTGATGAAGTGTAAATATCGGCAGTGCCTAAGCTCTCCTTCCTGCGGAGTGGATCCACATGGGCTGTTGTCTGCTCCTCTCCTGGTCGAGGGGAGCAGCAGAGGTGCCGTTCACTGCGGCTGCAGCGGGACCTGCTGCTGCTCCACGTGTGCACCAAGGTGTCCGAGCTGCCCCAGCCCTGCCCCTGGGGCCGCTTGGCCTGAACGCCGGACCTGAGACACAGCCCTGCGCATCCCCAATGACCAGCAGCTCCCCTCAAAGCCCTAGTGAGAATTCCATCGAGTAATTTATCGGCAAATAATTAATACTCACAGGTCCGTTAAGGATCAGTAAATCCAAGGAGGGAAAGGGAAGGCAGCTCTGAGCACGGGTGCTGGGAACAAGCTACAGCGCGTGCCTGGAGCCCGCCCGCCTCACCGGGCACCGGGGCTGGTTCCTTCTCCCGGTGCCACCACCTCTGTGAAACTTGCACCCTTATTTTACCTTCATTTCCACATGAGCAGAGTAGAAGGGGTGTGGGAGTGGAGCAAGGGGGCTTGCATTTTTGTGGAAAAGGCCTTTTTGGAGGAGCCCTATTTTTCCCGCAGGCACTAGAGCTGCAAAAGGCAGGAAGACCCTGTGCTTCCTCCCCCCCTGCCAGCTTCTTCTTTGCCCTTTTTTACTTTTTTTTTTTTTCCTTCTAAATGTAGCGCTGGCCTCAGGAGGCCCGTGAACACAGAGAGCCTCCTACTGAGGTTGTCACTTGACTGACAGCAAAAGGCTTCTGGGGAGATGGACGGGCATGAGTAGGTGGACATTGAAAAATGTGGAAAGAAAAGATTAAGTAAAAATAGAACAGAATGTTAATACAAAATCAGAGCCCTTCCTGGGTTTCCAGTGGATTTAAGTTACGGCTATTTGGACTGTAAGAAGGGAAGAATGTAAAGCAGGTAGATGTATATATGTGTGTGTGAGGGATACCTCTAATGTCGATCCAAAATGCACATTTAGAAATGATCTTAACTACAGAAATGCACTGAAGAGAAAGCACATGTGCAAATGCCCAGCTATTTGTATACTCGTATGTTCCACTGCTGGTGTAAAATATAAGAAAAACTGTAAATGAAATAAAATAATTGTTCAGTGGATACTGCTCTAGGTGATTTATAGGTCTGGAAAGCGCTGTGTGCGCGCACTCCTGCGCACGTTTGCTGGTGTCATCCGAGCCCTGGAAAGTGCGCGAAATAATTCCGCTGTGCTGGACCCCTGCGACATGGCCGGGATCCAGCGTTTGAGGCGTTGTTGTCGTTACGACAGCGTGTGCCCTGCCTGGAAAGGGTCTCCCTGCGAGTCCGAGAGGGATAGGAGAGCTGAGACAAATGCGAGGAACCCGGCCGTGCCTTTTTGGAGCTGCATTAAATGGACCGTTTAAATGGTGTAAACTCGATTATGGTGCAAACGTGATTAGTTCCATCAAAGCTGAATCACTTCTGATAGTGCCTTGCAATAACGTAAGCGGGCAGGTTGGCAGCAGAGCAGACTGCTCAGTTAATAGGCAGTTAAGAAAGATGTAATAGATCCAACTGCTGTAAGAAAATTTTAAGGAATAAATTCACATGTCAGGTACTTTGTTGTAATGTGAGTTACTTTGGTGAAGCTGAGAAATTAGCCCAGGTATCCATGACATCTGTTAAAACCAAGCTGAGCTTTCGCAATCCGCTGGAATGACACCAAAGTAAAGAAATCATGATTATTTTGGCAAGGCTTTTTTTAAAGAAAACTTTTCTTACAGCCGAAAGGTGGTGGTTTTGGTAGAATGGTGAACGTTTTACTGTATTACATTTACAGGTCCTTTTTACATTGTCTGTTTATTTTATATATTAAAAAAAAACTTAACAAAATCATATTAATGGAAATATTTTAAAGGTTTTAAAGTATTTCAAAATTTTTACAGCAAGCTGATTTTTCTGGCACTACTACAAAAATTGCTGTAATTAAAATAGAAGATTTTTTGATGCTCTCCCGTTCTCGTAAAAATTTTACCCTGACTTACATTAGCAGATGAATCAAAGATCTAAAACAAAAAAAACGCTCAGGGTGCTTTAATTGAGTACTGCCTTTATTTTGGGGTAAATAATAAAAAAGGAACTAGTCCTTTTCTTCCTCCTCATTAGGGCCAAGAATTCTTGCGGATAATTAAGCTCAGGAAGTACAGGTTTTAACAGTTGCATTGACTTTGCTGCACTATTTTCAAGCTCCTATTATCCACACAGCCACTTAAAAGATTTATTTCCGACAAACAAGTAAATAAATAAATAGAAATACACTGGGTAGGTACCACTGCTGAGTTATCGTTGAGGTTCTGCTGGTGTGGGGCGAAGGGAAACGCTCTGAGCCGCTCATTGTAGAAACCTCATTGGAAAGGCTGTGTTAATAAACACGGTGTTAATAAACACGGTGTTAATAAACACAACAATGTGTTTCCAAATACTTTCTTTTTATAGGTATTTGAATCTGGAGAAAGCAGCCTGACAGGTGTGTTTCCTTCTGTAAGAAATTACAAAATATCCTTCTGAATAATCGAGCATCTACAGGAGTTCTGTGCATCACCAGAAGGAAATTTAAAAATAATTTATTGAATAATTCGTTATCCTGAAGCTTTTCTTATGTTTTGCTTTAAAGGGCAGCCCCTGCAAAACAGGCCTCCCGATGGCTTTATAAATATATACTGTTTAAAGAACGTTGTTTACCACCCTGACACTGCCTCGTAAACCAAGGACTTACAGACTTTTAAAAACTATGGATTTATGGTAAATATGCTTTCAGAGGGCTTTTTTTTCTCCCTTTTTAAAGCCTCCCAGTCCAGGCTTTCAAAGCAGAGCAGGGCTGCAGCTAGCTGTGTCTTGTTAAAATTAATATCCATTGCATTGCTTTAAACACAGCAACCAGGACTGCTTTTGTTTGGAAGGCAGCTGCTTGGAGCCAGGCATGGACATTTACGTGTTCAGGACAGGGTATGTATATGTCCATATACATGATGTATATGTGAGCATGTATCTTTTTGGGTCTCCTTAGCCACTGGCCTAACTTGCAGTGCCCAGGAGAGGGTGTAAAAAGGTGAATTTTCTCCTGTGGACCATAACGTCGCTCGAGGGGCTGCAGGGCCTGTCTTTGTGGGTATCCCCCTCACAGATGCTTCATGTGCTGCAGGGCTGCTCCCCCTCAGCGCAACGAGATAAGAGGACACTAGTGCGCAGCAACCTGCGGCGGGAGTAATATTCGCTCCGCACGTTTTGGAGCGTGTGGGGGGATTATCAGCGTTATTCTGTGAGTTTATTTCCCGTTTTCGCGGCTCGCTCCCAACTTTCCCGCGCGCCGCCGCCTGTGGGCGGCGAGGCGATAACGGCGGCGGACAAAATGGCGGGGGGCGGGGCCGGCAGGTGGCGCCCTTGCTCAACGGTCACTGCGCGCGGCGCGCGGCGGGTGGGCGGGGCGTCAGCGAGGCCCCGC